>APFE030968925.1:0-25232 GCA_000404065.3 Pinus taeda
CCGAGGCAGTCGAATGTGGTCGTTATGCAGAAGAGCACCTAGGGATCAAAAAGGATATGGGGCCAACAGGGCCTGTCCGATCAGGATTTCCAGGAAAGACTCCTCGGAACTTCTTCAGAGGGGGTAGCTCGAGGCCACCTTACGGTAACAGGTTTACCCCAAGAAATATAGGGATGAGAGCTCCCATGGCAGTAAACACTATAGCCGCGGGATCATCAAACACCAGTCCCTGGGCATCTCGAAGGATTGCTAGTGGAGGAAGAAATTCGAGAGGAATCAACACGAGAGGACGAAGCTCGTTCTCTGGGAATTCACGCCCTGACTCAAGAGGATCAACACCACTTAATTGTTGGGGATGTGGGGGACCGCACTTTCAACGGGACTGCCCCGAAGCTTCGTTGAATATATTGCATAGGACTGGAAAGGAACCGATATCAGACAACCGAGGTAATCATAGAATTCATGCAGTGGTTGACCACGACCAAGCAGCACATCAATCCACTGTAGTGGAATCTTCAGGTATCGGACGAGGGAGTCATATCGGTCGAACCTTTACGTATTCTGGAACGTAGGGTTCGACAGCTCAGGAACCGCCTGGTGGACCAAGTTAAAGTCCAATGGGACAAGTATAGTCCTGGATCCGCAACTTGGGAAAATGCAGAGGACATATGTCAAAGATACCCTAGACTATGTCAATTTTGAAGGACTTTAAACTATGTTTTGTATATATTTTACTTCAATGCAATCAGAGACCCAGAACCATTTTTGAATGATTATAAATAAACGTGAAATTTTGTGACATATTATATGTTTAACTTCTGCTGGTACATGGATACCAAAACGATATATGTGGTTCATTTTATTAAATATAGTTGTCAAAGGAAAGTTAAGCCAGTTAAAGGGTTTTACTTCTAATAGAAATTAAGTTATTGTAAATTTGTTTTATTTTTACATGTCAATATGATCAATAGAACTCAGGAAATGACTACATTTTAGATGGAATTCAAAAGACATGCATAGAAAATGGTAAAAATATGTTATACTGAATAATATATGAGTTATTTTGAATATGTTGATGCACATTTTCCGAATGCATGAGTGAGTGTATAATTGCAGATGAAAGTATATGATTCGATTACGGGATGACCACATGATGACAGAACCTCAGAACAATTAAAGCTCCAAGGGATTCTGTGATAGGGTGTTAACCCTAAGATCTACTAGGAGGAGTGGAGGTGTTGCCCACTGTTTATCCTCCGAACCCTGGAGTCATGGGAGGACTGTGCGAGTCACGCTCCCCTGGACGTGTGATGATGACTGTTGGATGCCTACTGGGAATCAGGTCGGTATAGCCGACGCTATCACCTTGGAGTTTATGAATGGTTAGGTCAGAAAAACTGATGCCATGGCAGACTCCAGTAGAGGACGGATAGGATGGGAGCAGAAGAGATTAGGAAGGATAGGATGATTTTAGAATAGCTCGGAAATTTGGATAGGGAAAGTCACGCCCATTAAAACCTTAAACCTAAAATCTAACTTCGAGACAAAGTTTTTGAAGGGGGAGTGTATGTAATGACCCTTCTAAACTAATTAACTAATATAAGGTTTTAAACTTTATATTAAAACTGATTTGATAAACTTCAAAAAAAAAATTTATATATATTTATATAATAAATAAATAAATATTAATTAAACTTTTATTTAAATTATAAAATTAAGGTTATAAAATATAATAATATTAAATTTCATAAACTTAAAGGTTATAAAAGGATATAACATTGAAACCTTATGTAAGGCAACGCAACGACCACACCTAAACGATGAGCAAAATACATAAAGCACAGAAGGATAAATATCTGAGAGGGAAAAATGCATGCGGAGGCATGTCGGGAGGAGGAAGAGCGGTGGCCGTAGGTGGGAGGACGGCCACCGCCCAGCCTGCAATTATAAAACTACTAGTCCGAGCCGGTCATGGGGACAAAGGAAACAGAGGAGCAAGGAGAGCAGAAAGGAGGAGAACCAAGGGGAATCAGGAGCTTTACATTGATCTGAGGTTCTGGGCATGGGGCAGCGGGCTTCGGTGAGAAGCTTGCTGGATTGGCTAGGAGGAATTGGTTTCCCAGTAATCGAATCAGCTTCAACAGGTTGCAGATAGCAGTTCAACAAGACACAGCAGTTCCAACAGTCCAGGTAGGTCTCGAAACCCCTTACCAGTTCTGCATATTGTTTGCTTTACATCTGTTACCAGGTTCTTTACAGTTTGGAGTATGAAATTAACCTTTAACTTTAAGGTTTCATTTTTCGAAGCAAAAAGAATTGTACAATTCATAGAACAGACTGTTAGAAAGTGGTAATATGTATAATTTGCCTTGATAGGGGCACTTTGTCTGACAATTAATTTCAAATTCTGTTGTGGGGTTTTGGGGCTTGATTTTGATCAAAATTGAAAATCGAAAGAAGCGTTGAGAATCGAGATCAGAGCTCAGTGGTTGATTATAGTGGCATTGTTATGTAACAGTTTGGAGAGCAGATGCCAGTATTTGAATGGCTAAATGAGGTTGTTAGCTTGATTATGTTTAAGTGATGACATTTGTAAACAAAAGGGTTTGATATGCAGGTTGAGCAAAAACAATTATACAGCCGTAAGATTTGTTATTGAGATTGAGCAGAGATGAGTTTCTCAGCAGCTAGGGCTTGATGTGCAAATTGGGCAAAGGCAGAATTGTCTATGACAGTTGATATTGACAGCTAGGGTTTGATGCTATGTTGCAGGAAACGTTGGTCCTAAGAGCGTTTCTGGGCTGAACGAAACAGAAATGCAGAAAAACATTTGGTACAGCCTGGAAACGCATTTCAGGCCGCACTGCCATGTTTCATGCAGGGGAAACGTTGCCCAGTATGGCCTGAAACGCGTTTCCAGGTCGTACAGCCACGTTTCAGCAATAAAGTGAGCTTTTTTCCTTTTTTTTTCATTTTCTTTTTATTCTCTCCCTGCAAATTCAGAAGTCATAGACGGAGTTATTGAAGATTGGAAACAATTTTTTTTGTGTGGGGCAACCTAATGTTCAAGACTATGGCCCTTGTGTTGATATGCAGTTCATGGTAATGTTAAATTCTTTAAGTAAAATTTTAAATTCTTCAATTCTTAAATTTTTAACATTACCATGAAATGACTCATCAGGATGTTTGAGAGTGGTTTCGCCCTCATTGGATTTCATATGGAGAAAGTAGAATTTTAGATCTCACTCAAAATCTAGCAAACTTATCTGTTTTTCAAAATTTCAGGATTAGGGGGATTGCAATGTTTCCATTGGATTTTGTCATGTACTAGGGTATAGAACTTGTATTTAATCAAGAGAACCAAGCCCTCTATGTAGGGGAGACTCCCAATAATCAAGAGCACCTAGGGTACTAAGGTATGGAACTTGTATTTAATCAAGAGCACTTAAGGTCATTTGACTATGAAAGAGGAGATTCCCAATCAAGCACGAGACAAGAAATTAGAAATTTCTCGTGGTTGATTTTGGATATTGCTATTTTCTTTATGTGATCATTCATGAGTAAATGTGATGTAAATTTAGAGACTTATAGTTTATGCATTGACATTGGACAATTTAATCATAATGTAATAAATTAGAATGTATCATGTATGATTTATGATTGCTCATATTTCTTAAATGTCCTAATATTATATATATATATATATTTATAATATATATATAATATATATATATATATTGTGTTTCCCCTTTTCCAAAATTTGGGGGGTTCATGTTTCATACCCATACCTGTTTCGAAAACTCGTACTCATTTCCCTGTATTGTGCAACTTAGGTTTGATGTGAAGATTGATTTGATCGGCAAATATTGTTTTGCAATTTCCTTATATTGATTTTGAGTGCAAGTAGATCCAACCTGAAAATTGTGAAATGTGAACCATTCGTTGATTAGGGTGGCCGATTGGTGCGAGCCATGAAAGTGGTCTCCTTCAGGTTGGAACCTGATAACACTTCAAGGTGGTAGGGTCGTGCTAGGGCAAGTTGGTGTATGCACAAGATGTTGGAGCATCCGTCCAATTGCAGCTAGTAAATAGGGTGTCCAAACATCCTTTTGGTTGGAGCATGTAAACCAAGGCGTTGGAGCATCCTCCCAGTTGCAACTGGTAAACAGAGCATTCGAGTGTCCTATAAGTTGGCGCCTGTAAACAGGGGATTGGAGTCTCCCTCAATTGGAGCTGAAAACATTAATGTACATTTTATAGAAAGACAAATATTAAGAAGTGTTTGGTAGCTTTTGTCCTTGAGGGATTTCCACCTAGAACTCTGTGTCTACTATCCTTATTATTGTGCATGGTTGAATGGTGTTGAGGAGTGTTTATATTTAATAACAATTAATGCTATGTGAAGTTAATATATACTAATTGATAAGAAATACTAATTCACCCCCCTCTCAGTACTTCCAACAACTCCTACACTTAATAGCATATGCATGAATTGTTGAATAATTTGATATTGGATCCACACATAATCAGAATGATTTAACAAATGTTGATAAATTATCATCTTTATTCTGCAAGATGAGATAAGAGGAGGGAAGATAAGATAAGATAATTTTATCAATGTCCATGAATGACCAAAAAAGTAGGTCAGACAAATTTAAAAGTACCAGTAACAACATAATGTAGGAGAAACAATGATACTCCTAAATGTTGGAAAATGCAATATGGCAACTATTAATTCCAGTTTTCCATAACCATAATATTTGCTTGTGAACTTAGTTAGTCTTCTTGTATTCTATATTTAGACTTTCTTATCAAACAAATATCAAGAGCAAAAATAGTAGCAACAAAGGACACAGACATTAGGCTCTCAGCGAGGGCAAAACCCCTCCAAAGGGAAAACCGAGAAAAATTCTTCTCTTCTTATGGAATCTTCAAATGAGACAACTGAGACCCAAACTTTAGACAAAGTCCTCCTCTTAACACCAAGTCAACCCTTCAAAGAGACCTTTCAACAACGTCTGTTACCACTCAATCTAGGAGGGGTCTTAGGACGGATTCCAAAGAGGAAACCACTAGACCAAGTGGCAACAATGGGACAACGACTCACTACCACCTCAATCAATGTCCCCTGCTATTTACGAACTTTCACTGATGGGAGAAGTCTCAGTGTTAGGAAAATCACTATGAATGGTATGTTAATGATGTAGGTTTAGTGATTTCAAGAGCCCATTCATAGGAGAGATTCAGATGATATAGCTTACTTGCTCAAGAAGTAAGGTCTATGGCTCTCCAAGAAAGGTTTGAAGAGAGTCCTAGACCCAGGGATTAGGGATATTTCATGATATAAGATGCCCTAGACCTAAGAATCCTAAGAGAATAGGGTTTCTAAGATGATCTTTGTGAAATTGGAAGTGATAAGGGTGTGGAACCACCAAGAAGCCCCAGTGGACCTATTGCACACATTTTGTCAAAGTTCCAAGGAAGCAATTGTACCATATTTTTCAAAGGATCAAGATCATCAGCCGTCAACGCTTTGAATCATTGTAAACACATTCTGCAAAATTTATAGTGTAAATGATGCTAGTAAGACAATGTATGTATGTAACAACCTAGGTATACCTATTATTTTGGCGACAGCTTTCATATTAGGAGGTTTTTCGTCTCACTGGTTCATTTGTGTTTCTAAACATGGATAATTGGCAGATTTTTTTTTCCCTCCAGCCTCACCCCAAAGTTAGGATGGAATTTATCATCAAAGTCTTAGGAGAGTCCTACTGCTTTAGTCAAGTCTTCTGTAAAAGTGATTTAGAAAATAATTTAAGCTAATTGGCTAAATTATTTTGTTACAAGTCAATTGGTCTACTAGATCATATTGTGTCGCAGAATTTGGTGTGTATTTTGAGGGTCTATAATGAACGGGTATTCCCCCTTTGAGGGTTGAAATATGTAAAATCTTATGTAAAAAATATTTTAGTGCATGGTTAAAATATTAGAGGGTTGATAAATTATTAATACCCTCGTGTGTCAATTAATTATATTTTCTTGCAAAAATAAATTAAGATCTTTAACCAGAAATTTAATTAATTAGAGTTAAAATTAAATTGCTAAGGAAATTAAATTCTTCAAGTGGAAAAAATCATGGGTCTTGAAGAAATTAATTTTTGGAGGTCCCCCAACAAGGGAATATTGGAAATTTCAAGAAAAATTAGACCCTTAAGCCTTGGTGGTCAAGTCAAAGTTAAATTTTTTAGGACAATAGCTCAAAGTAATTATTTTTGAGCTAATAAAAACGGATTTAATGAGAAATTCGAAAATTCCTCAAAAATAATTATTTCAATGTCATAGATTAAAAGATATCAAAGCTTTATCAATAGCTGAGATTAGTTTTCCACTTTGAGGATTTATCTATAAATTAGAGGCTAAGTCACCTGACACGAGGATTCGGGATTTGTAGAATACGGGGATTCGAGTGTTGGATTCGAACACGTTGACCTCCCGGAACAAAGACACATTGGATTCGTTATATATATATATATATATATATGAAAAATTAGATATTTCTTACACAAATTCTCATTAATGATACAAATTCATTGATTTCAAACATAGATCTTAATCTAGATGTTAGTTTTACTGTTTACAAAGTAAATAACATTATTGCATGCATAGTACATACAAAATTCAAATATCTGCATAAACCCTCACAAACCTCATAAACCCTCAATCATAAAACCTCACAAACCTCATAAACCCTCGCTCACAAACCTCATAAACCTCATAAACCCTCGCTCACAAACCTCATAAACCCTCACTTTTTTGGGATTTGAATCCCAAAATCAGGACACGAAGTGTCCTAACGGGACACAACCAGGATTCAATAGTGTCTTGTTAGGACACGTGGTGTCCCAGTTTAGAATACGAATTCACATCGAATCGTGTCGGATTCGTGGGATTTGGACACGTGGCCTGTTTTGGACAAATCCAATTTCATAGATTAGAGGTCATTTGTGTCCCAAGCCATCTGATTTTGGCTAATGTAACTATGTAAAGCTCATGTAAAGCAACTGTCCCACTGGGAACATTTTGAATAATCATAATAAAGACTTTGGGGTGCAGTTCATGGTGTCTCTGATTTATTGATCTGTGGTATGTGCTGGGTACGAGCATTCCTATATCGTGCTTTAAATTTTTTATTTAATCATTATTTCATTGTATGTGATAGGAACATTATATTGGTAAGTTGTAGGCTTATCTTAGGTGATCAAATTCACTGTGTGTTCTAATGGTTTATCCTTCAAAAAATATATAGTGTTTGCAAATTCCCCAACCCTTGGGCTCCAAGTTCACAAACTGTGGACACAGGCTGACTATGTTTTGATCCTGAATGTTTTTATGGTTTTTCTAACTTTGCTAAGGTTGTTGTTTAGCATCTTTCGAAATACATTTAGCCATTTATCAAAGAATTTACAAATTAATATTTCTCAAAATTTATTTAAGCCTTGTACACGTGTATTTTGTAAATATATTTGTAAAATAAAATTTTGTAAATAGTTTTATTTTCTAACCCATGTTTGCAACTAGGGTTTTGGGGTTTTGAGATTTATTTTATATTTTTGTATATATTTGGGTTTTGGGCTCTTTTGATTTTATTTGTGCAGTTAAGCCTCAAGCTAGATATGAAGAATTTCAAGGGTTTCAAGGGTTCCAGTCCTAGGAATAATTTTCGGTGAGGGTTTCTAGAGGTGGATCTAGGCCTTGGAAGGCAAGATCCACGATCTTTTTCCCTTCTAAACTCAACACTCAAGCAAAAGAGGAAAACGTCTAACCCTTTGGAGGTGATTTCATGGCATTTTTTTGGGCAAATATGAAGAGTCTAAGGTGAATTTTGTGTTTTGAGGGGCATCCAAAAAATTTTAGGCCTCTTGGGCTTCAGCATAGCCCTCTTTCCCCTTGGTCATGGGCCTCTTTCCTTTATCGTGGCTTTCTTCCCTTCATTCCCTCCCTGCCGGGGCCTGAAGGCATTTTTCCTTGCCTCTTCACTCCTCAGCCCCTCTCTTTCTCACCTCCTCCGCCCTCCGCTCTTCCTTATCCCTCACAGCAGCCCTTCTTCCTCTCCCCAAGCCTGCCGAAGCCTCTTTTCTCCTCGCTACCCTTCCTTCCAACTCTCTGTGGCCTCATCTCTCCTCCTAACCCTCTCCCATGCCTCCGTCCTCTTCCTCTTATCCTTTGTTGCCTCATGGCAGCCTCCCAAGCTTACCCGCAAGCCCTACAGGATTGTTCCTCCCTTACTGTGGCCATAGCAAGTTCTTCAGTCCCCTGTTGTTGCCTTGTTCCCTTGGCCGCAGGCATCAAAGGGCTCAAACCCTCCCCGGCAAGCCTCTAATTCCCCTCCAATCGTTTCTTTTTCTCTGCTGAAGCCTTATTTCCCCTCACAGCAGTCTCTCTTGACCTCCCTTTCCCTCATCTCGGCCACTGCTGGTAACAGTTTCATTTTTGGAGTAATTTTCGTTGAGTTTTGCAGAGAATTTAGGCCACAATTTTGCTTTCATAGGCAGCCATACTACCAGAGACTTTGGGCAAATAAGACTATCAATTTCTGGGCCAAAAGGCCTGTAGGTTTGCACCTTCTAAACCCTCCTTATATCACTGATTACCTACAGCAGTATAGTTTTATTTTATCAGTGATGTTTAGCTCACTTAGATAATACAAAAACTCATTTCACATAAGCTTTAAATCATTAATAAATCATTGCAAGAACTGGGTTTCTATTTGACTCATTTGTTTTATGAAAAAATCTGAACTCTGAAATCTGAACACAACAGTGGCACAATTTTCTCTTTATTTGCATTTCAAGTTGCTTTTTTAATAAATTGAATATTTTGGTCTTGTTTAAGGCATTTGGCATAAATGTAGCTCACTGTTAGGTCTCTCCTCTTAAGTAATCTAATGCTTCCATAAAGCTTACTTGCTGATGTGATTGGAACATTAATGATCTAGGGCTTTCTCTTGTTTATATTCATAATCACTCACTGTTATCATCGCATTTATAAAATTTCCTTTGTTGCATGCTCTTTGTAGAAAAGGCTTGTCTAATGTGCTTTTATGAAAGAGGATTGTTGGCATTGTAACATTGAATACTAACTTTCTCTTATCTTGTGAGTTCCATAAATTTCAAATTTGCACCAATAGGCTCACTCACAAAGCACTTGAAACATTAAAACTATAATCCCATAATTGTGTTGAGTATATTTGGGTAATGGCATTAAAGTATTTTGATCAGAGATATTATTGAGTGCCTCTTAAGTGATTGAGAATCTAATTGATAATCACTGTGATATCTAAGATCAGGGAATTGGTGAATTTAATTGCTTATATCTTGAATAAATTATATTGAGCAATATTGATGTATTTTAGAGGTTTCTAAATACATCAGAACATTGGTAATCTTACTGATTAATCATCATTGGCATCTGAAATCATTAGATAATCATCTACATGGATAAGTGCTTTGGCCTCTCTAATTGTTATCATTACCAATTATTGGTTAGTATATTTGTGGATGATAATTTTATCTTGAACTCTTAAGCAATCATATTGTGGATCTCTCTTGTTTATGGTTAGCACATATCAATTGGCACATTGTTTTGTATATGAGATTGCCATGTTCGTTTGTTTATTAAGTACTCTTGTCATGAGATTAATCCATAACCAAGTACTTAAAAGTATTAAGCAATCTCACATCAAGGTCACTCGACTCATTGTGCATTTGAATCTGAGAATTACTTATGCATTTAATAACTTACCTCCAAGCATAAGTTTGGTTGATAGACTTCTAGGGCCACTCATCTCGCTTATCCTGAGGGATTCGGTACCTTTCTAGTGGTTAACACGATGAACTTGCAGTCGTCAGAGCCACAGTCTCTGCAGCATTGGAGGCACCGGATGGTTGGAAAATAGTGGGAGGTATTGTTAATCAAGCCCTTGCTTGCTTCTCGTTGGCTTCCATCGCACAACCTACTCTAAAGATTGGTTCCAAAACAGTTAAGAGAAAGGTCATACTTAGCATGGGCATATAAATAAAAATAACAAAGATTCTTGCATCACATCTAGGTCTTAGGATTTGCATAGCATATAGGTTAGTAAGCATTCAAGCGATTGTCCATCCGATTACTTGGCATTTGATTTATAATAAGCAAGAAATTGACTCCATAAGGCACTAATCTCTAATTTGAATTCAATCTAATCCTTAAATCTTGCTTAAATCATGTCTCCCAAACTCATTGGTTGCCAACTTATCCTTCATCATCACATTTCCATAGGGACTACCCCCCATGTCCTGTTGTTGGGAGACAACTAGAACGGAGAGGTTGGGGATCAAAGCGACAACCCCCGACCTATGTCATTGTCGCAGTGCCTGTACAATCTGAGCGACAACAGGACCAAAACAAGGTCAAGGGTTTAGGGTGAAACTTCAAACAAAGACTCTTGACCAAGTAAGGGAAGTAAAAGGGATCAAAGAAAATAGATTTGACTTGAATTTTCAATACAATGATCCTTAATGAAGCCACTAACCAATGAAACCTGGGGCTAATAATGGAATTGGAGCTAGGGCTTGGGATAATTCCAAATCTAGCCACGGGAATTCTTTCAAAATTTGTGAGAGCCTCAAGGAAACCCCAAGGCAGTTCCTCCCCAAATCGCTCACCAAATGGGTGGTTGCAATAGATTTTGTGTGATGCCCTAGGAGACACTAGGGTTAGGGCTTAGAAAGAGAGAGAGAGACGTGAAAACATATTCGTTTAGGTGATCACCTGGGATCAGCGCCTAGCCTATTGGGAGAATAGAGACCATGAGATTTCAACCTTCAGAGTTCTTTTATCCGGTCAAGCAGTTCCCCAGCAACTTCATATAGCCCTAAATGCAGCAACTAGGTATCCAAAGAAATTTATACTTCTTATTGCTACAATTTGATGACTTATCAAGGAATTATGAAGATAATGTACCCCTAGGAACATTCATTCACTATACTAAAACATGTAACATATGCAATACCCTCACAAAATCAGAATTTCGAGAATGTTTCAGTAGATAGAGTTGAGCATATTTGTACACATGATAATAGGATGATACATTGATCAATGGACAGGTTTTACAGGTGGAATTTTCCCTAGTTGAAAGGGAGTGTTAAAAATATGCAACAGCAGTCAAATTCCACTTTGGACTACTCATTTGATGGAGATGATGATGGCATTGAGTTCCTCTTTTTGAGAGGATGAAAATCAACCTGAAGGTCACCTCATTCGGACAAGCAGAAGTTGGTTTTCGATTTTGTGCACCAACTCATGGATATTGGATTAGGTCGGCTTCACTATCATGCACACTTGTACAAGTCGGCCTCAACATCAAATGGATATTGTTGGACACCCCTAGAAGCCTATAAATACAAGTGACCTAGAAGCTCATTTGGACATCATCACATCAAGCATCTTCTTCTCTTCTATCTTATTTGGTTCGACACATTGGCAAAGGAAAAGGTCGTACAAGGGCCTGAAGTCACAGATTTGAAGTTTGCACGAAATGAGGGTTTTTGTTCCAGACGCACGCACAGCACTGGGAAATTTTGTCCACTAATGCACGCATGCCAAGGCCAAGGTAGCATCCAGGGAGCTACACACGCACGCACGGTAACCTAAAGAGAGCGTCCAAGGGTTAGACTACAGCTGACCATCATCCGAAGTTTTTTGAAGTTTGAATCAAGTTGTCTCTGATATATTCTGCCCCTGTAAATTGGTTTCTGAAGTTGTTGGGTTGTATTGTTGATCATATTGTATTGGGCTCATTGTACTCCCTACTAGAAATTTTATGACAATCTAATAAAAGAAGAATTTCAAAGGGATTTCCCCCTAATGGGGTTTTTCCCTGGTCTTTGACCAAATCTGGTGTCTCTTGTTGATGTGTTGATTGTCTTCTTTGTCATTGCATATATTGTTCTATCTTCAATTATTGTTGATGAATGGAAAGACTAGTTTTAGATAGAAATATTGCTAATTGAAGTTTCGAATTGGGCTAAAGTAATTGATAGAGCATAGAACAATCTGAAAATTAACATTATGTGTGCCCATCTACCAAGGTTACCAGGACCTTAGTGGCCCATGCTAAAAAGATCGGTAGCAAGGGGCACCCAAATGTCCCCCGTTTGAAGGGCAAAAGCCCAGGAGTCCACCACAAAAGTGAAACAACCCACACTGAATTTCCCTGAGCCTACCTATAAAGGGGACATAGGGAAATGCTCGCATCCCAAAAACACAGAAAGCATAGTCTGTGCTCCCCGCCTAGGGGAGCGCATCCCATTTAACATTGATTATTACACACAGACTCTTTTTCGACTTTCTCTTATCATTTTAACGCAATAGATAGTTTCCATCAAATGTCAATATTCACATTGCATGTGTGCACTATTTGAAATCATTTCCTCAAAGTCGACAATCAAACAACCAAGAAAAGGTCACTGAAACACACCAAGCACGTTAATGTACGATATGTGGACTACAAGTCATTTTAATACCTCCCCTCGGGGGCCAATAAAGATTTACATATAACATCACATCGCACAAGCAAGACAGCAATCAACAAGAGGAAATCTTTCTCCACCTGTAAAAGAAGAAGCCAAAATTCTTTGCCGCAATCACAAGGGCAGATTCATCTGGGGATGCAGCCTGATATGTTATTTTCTCTGGTGATTCATTGCCTTCAGGTAACACTGTATGACATATTGCAAGGCATCTGAAAAATTCCTGCATTTAGAACTTTGAGAAATCATTTTTTCTGAAATTCAAGCTCAGAATGAAAAAAAAATGACAGAATAAGCATGACCACAATAAAAACTAGTGTTAAATCTGATTATCAAAGTAAAGACAAGTCAAATACTGCTAAGCTATAAATAGATACAGGATTTCCTCAACTTATTAAGAGGTTACAACAACCAGAAACACAACAAATTTCATTTGATGATGCTCAGAATGTTACGATAATTAAAATCAAAAGATGTGCAAGCCCTAGATATGAAATCTATAAACTGTTTTTTGTTCTACACATTGGTGATGTTTTAGAAAGAATCATGCGCCATCTTGCAATCAAATTCATCACAAAAAACCTCACTTTTAGCTTGCAGAAACACAGGAATGACTCTTCTTGGTATAACTATTAGCAACAAAATTTACAAGTCTGGAAACCTTAATGGTCAATCAACTTTTCTTAGAGTTGGATCCTTTATATAAAATCTTTCCACACAAATTTTAGCTCTTGTAGCCATGCAATTAGAGCTCAACTAGATTGCCTTTTAGGATATCAAGATCACAAAGAAACAGACATACAAATAACAGTCAATGTCTTCAATCTAGTTTTAACCTTTGCACAGCCCAAATGCATGGGCGAAAATACTAGAAAAACAATACATCAAAGCCCATAACAATCAAGCTAGGTTCAATGCCCTAGGATGGTGCAGTGTCAGAGAACTTGAATTTGAATATAGCAGAGGCAAACAACACACTAAAGATGGAAGCTGACCCACTGTGCACCAGGGAAACAACATTCAACCTTTATCCTCAATATCAGAACTTTTAAAAAGCAGATGTATGGCCCGGAAACTTGTTTCCGGCCATACTAGCCACATTTCCTCCTCGAGAAACGCGCCAGTATGGCCGGAAACGAGTTTCCGGGCCATACAGTATGGGTTTCCCCATTTCCATTTCGTTTTCGTACAGAAACGGACCCTGGACCCATGTTTCCTGCAACTTAAGGGTAAATAAAGACGGTAAGCCTCAACATTGGCTATTTTGATTTCTCCTTACAGAATTCATCAAGTTATATTTCAAGACATTGACTGCAAAGAATGGGGCAAAAACTTGAAATTTGGTGGAATTAGAGGACTTATAAAGGAGATTTCCACTAAGATTCCACTCAAACATAACTGCAAATATAACTCAAAGTCATCAGACTAAGACACCAAAAACTTAACCATCTTGGGGCACAGCAAAACCCAATTCAAGGCTAGGGAAAACACAGCAAATAGAAAAACAACTCACATTACAAGAAATTTTACGCAGAAAAAATAACAATGACATTTCCAAACGATATAATCTATACAGCAACAGTGTATCCACCAATTTGTCTCATCAAATATGATAATATCAAATTAACTAGGAAAAGAAAAGTTAACTCCAGCATGAAAGCAGACATCACTTAGGGTGTGTCCTCTCATGTTTTGCCTGTAGTCAAGCTCAACATAGTTGCATGACTAATTCTTATATATTGCATTCAATTGCATTGTATCGTATTATTCTTTTCATATTTGGATTATTTCTTTCGCGAAGTTAATGAAAATTACTTTGCTCCAATTATTCTTCTTCTCCTCTTTGTTACCACTCAAACTAGCAAGGGTTCTAGGAGGGGACCTATAGGGCAACTACTAGGTCGAAGGGAACATTGGATCGATAGCCCACTATCACCTCAGCTAAGGCTCCCTACTCTTTACGGGCTTTCACCGATGGGAGGAGACTTCGTTTATGAGGAATCACAATGATAAATATATCACTGGAAGGATGAAAGGTAATTCTCAAGGCCTATTCACAAGTAAGACTCAATTGTATGGCTTTCTTGCTTGGGAAGCAAGGTGGTAGGCTCTCTAGGAAGGGCTAAAAGGATTGTTGAGGCTAGGGTTTGGGAATGTATCTCGAAGAGATGTTCTCTAAGCCTAGAAATCCTTATGGAGACTTGGTCTTTATGTGATCATTGTGGAATTGGAGTTATAAAGTTGCAGGACCACACAGGACCAAGTGGACCCAAAATTAAGTCAAGTGGAATTGGTCACTCAAGGAGGGGCCTGACCTAATTGTGGAAGAGACGACAATCAATGGGCAAATCTTCTTGGAATAGAATGCAATGATCCAAATGAGGTCACCAGCTAAGGGAAACCTAAGGCAAGAAATGGTACTTGAGCTAGCGCTTGCTATATCTCAAGATCCCACTGTCGGATTTGCTTCAAATTTGGAGGGCCTCTAGAGCAAACCTCAGCACAATTGTGCACCAAAAATCGAAGTGTTTGGATTTAATCCCGCAACCTCCACTGCCTGCTTGAACAATGCAAAATTTTCCCTCAATGGGCATTGTGCAAATTTTTCCCTCAATCTGGCCTAAGCTACGTTGACCCTTGGTTGTGTGAACTACGCAATTATGCAGTCACTGGGCATCCTCTCCTAAACTGTCACCCAATCTCGACCTAGTTCAGGAATCCAAATGCTCTATCTTAGGCAAGGGATTTTCATACTAATGTCGTCTCATCATGGTGAGTTGAAGATGCAAGTACTCTCTTACACCATGACAGGATGATGAAGAATGAGATGCAGAAGGGGAGCATGCAGAAAGACATATTTGCAGCTAAAACATGCATCACCAAGCCATGCGAAGGAGAAGAGAAAGCATATCCAAGAAGACATCCAACACTCAGCAGCAACACTGACTTGACATTGCCACATCACCAAGCAGTCCATCTCAACAGTGTCATGTCATGTTGTTAATTTTAGGTAACAATGGTATGTTCTATGCTTAAGAGAAATTTTACTTTAATTTCTTTATTAGCCCAATATCAATATCTAGTTTAGCAATCACATCAACATGATAGTAAAATGCAGATAGAACATAAACATAAATAGTAGAAGACAAGCCAAGACAAGAGGACACAAGATGTGGCACCAGCCAG
The DNA here is from genome assembly GCA_000404065.3 of Pinus taeda. Lineage (NCBI taxonomy): Eukaryota > Viridiplantae > Streptophyta > Pinopsida > Pinales > Pinaceae > Pinus > Pinus taeda. The sequence continues at coordinate 15,759 of APFE030968925.1, forward strand.
GGACAAACCCCAATGTAGGGAAACCCTTGATCAATTCGTCTTATATTCTTCAATAGTTCAGCAGAGAGAGAGATAATACACTTTACAAATCTGATAGTTTATGACATCAGCGAAAAGCCCTAACCAGAAAAGTCAACGTTGGTCAAACAAGGAAGAATTCTTCCTATATTCAGCTCAGTCAAACCTAGTCGACTTTGGCCTCCAACAGCAAGTCTAATCAGCCCAAAACAATCCGAAAAAAATCCAGTCAAAACTGGTCAACGAAAGTCAACAAAATTCGTCCTTCTTCCTTTGCATGTATGAGAGAAAGTTGCCCAGATCTGTGTACCCAATCACAAGAGGAGAGAGAGAGATGTGAGATGAGATGATGATGAAAATGACTTGAGGTCTCCTCCTTTTATATGCCTCATTAAAGATGAGTTGGGGATTTGAATACCTTCTTTGCAAGCTGGCCGACTTTGACAATTTGTACATAATATAAATAAATTCATATCTTCATTTGTACATGTCAAAATCGGATGATCTTTAGATCAATCCTACACCTCTCACGGAGAGGAATCTAGGAAAAATATCAGCTGTCATAAATAAGATGACCCATGGGGAGTTTGGCCCTAGTTGCCAATTTTAACACTCCCTCTCAACTAGGGAGAACTCCTTTTGCTAATCCATCTGCCAATTGGTACTATCTTTGCCATCAATGCACTGCTCTTCACTGCTCTGCTGAACTATAAAGAAGAAGAAGTGATTGAGAATGTATCATACCATTCTCTACTGACCCGAAGTCAGTCCCAGATGAAAGAGAGTGTCTCATACCACTCTAACTGACCCGAAGTCAATTCCAATCAAAAGAAAGTATCTCATACCACTCTTACTAACCCGAAGTCAGTTCCAATCAAAAGAGAGTGTCTCATACCGCTCTTACTGACTCGAAGTCAGTTCCAATTGATCCCAAATCAATATCGGTCATCCTAACATAGGGAGTACGTTAGTACACGATGCGTCCATCGGTAGTATTATGGTCCCTATCCTCATTTCCCTACTCATTGGCCAAATGAGAGGTACTTCCCATGAGTCCCAGACTGCACGAGTAGGATGTCTTAGCAGGAGAAGGATGAACCACTCATCCTGCCTACATCTCGCCACAGGGCTTCACAAGGGAAGGCTAAACCACTCACCTTGTATACAGTAAACCACTAGGGGAAGGCTGAGGCACTCACCCTGTGGTTGCTCATCGCTCCAAGAAATACCCCAAGCCCCCCCGTAGCTCCTAATGCTCAAAGTCCATATCAAACAGGACCCTCAGAAGAGGGTCTCTCCACAACTACAAGTCGTTCTCAAAAGGCCAAGAACATGACCTTCTCCAGGGGCTTTGTCAGAATATCAGCGACCTGCGCATCAGCCCCAATGTGATGGAGCCTTATTGCTCCTTGTTGTACCATATCCCAAATAAAGTGGTACCTGATATCTATATGCTTGGAGCGATCATGAAACACAAGATTCTCTAATAGTCGGATCCCACTCTGGTTGTCACAAAGAATCAGGGTGGTGTCCAACACATGTCCAAACAACTCACTGAAGAGCTTCCTCAACCAGACAACTTCATAAGAGGCCATACTAGCAGCTATGTATTCGACCTTAGCAGTGCTCAAGGCAACCGATTTCTACTTCCTGCTCATCGAGGATATCGAAGTAGAACCCAAAGAAAAACAGCATCCATGAGTGCTCTTGCGATCCACCACACTACCAGCCCAATCAGCATCAGAATAACCATGCAGCCTCACATTTCCGGCAGTGTATCTCAGTCCATGAGTGATTGCGCCCCGAAGATATCTCAGAGGATTCTTGGCACCAATCCAATGTATATGATGAGGCTTAATCATATATTGGCTCAACATGTTGATTGCAAAACATATGTCCGGACGAGAGTTCACCAGGAATATCAGTTCTCCTATGAGTTGACGATACTCAGAAGCATTTCCTAATTCGGGTCCGACAACACTACCACATAACTTCTTAAAGTTAAGTTCCATCGGGGTAGTCACAGGCTTGCAATGCACCATCCCAAATCTTTCCAATATCTTCACAACATATTTTCCTTGAGATAAGAAAATTTCTCCTGCCTTTTGCCAAACCTCCAACCCTAGGAAGTAGTGCATCAGTCCTAGGTCCTTCATCTCAAATTCAGAAGCCAACTCCCTCTTACATTTGTGAATGAGAGGGTCTGCACCTATTAGAAAGAGGTCGTCCACATAAAGTACCAGTATGAGAGGTTTATCATTTTCAACCTTAAAGTAAAGGTTCGGATCGGTTTCACTTCTAGTGAATCTCAGCTTCATCAAATAGCTATCAATCCTCTCATACCAAGCTCGGGGTACTTGTTTCAAGCCATAGAGAGCTTTCTTTAACCTACATACATGAGATTCCTGGTCATGAACCTCAAACCCCTCAGGTTGTTCCACATAGACTTCCTCTTTGATCGAACCATGCAAGAAAGCGATCTTGACATCCATCTGATGTAGGTTCCATCTTTGCGAGGCAGCAAGGGCTATGATCGAGCGGATGGTGGTGTATTGGACAACAAGTGCAAATATCTCATCGTAATCTACAGCTTCCTTTTGAGAGAAGCCTCGAGCAACAAAGCAAGCCTTGAACTTTATTGCACTTCCATCAACTCCATGCTTGATTTCGTGGAGCCACTTAGAGCTGACAACCGATTTGTCCTGGGGTCTAGGAACCACATCCCAGACATCATTCTTCATAATCGACTCGTATTCTTCATTCATAACGTCCTTCCATACTTGTTGCCTCATGGCTTCTTCGAATGATGAAGGCTCATTTTGAATGATAGCGCTCATGACAATCAAGTATCCTTGATACCTGTGCGGCTTCTTGCTTTCACAGAATGTCCCCCTTGGTGCAATATGTCTCTCGGCATCTTCAAGAGTCTCACTAAGCCATGACGGTCTCCTTTTGGAGGAGGAGGGCTCTTGAGGAGGACGATCAATAAGATCCATAGGTTCATCAACATCCGACTTTGTTTCATCTTCTTTCGCACCCTATTTTCCAGTGTCAGCTTCTTTGTCCTTCCTTGGGATAGGAAGGTTGTTGATCTTGCTGAGGGCCATATCTTTGTCGAAGGTGACATCATGAATTATCTCAACTTCTCTTTGACCAACCACATAAATTCTATATCCCTTAGAATTTTCACTATAGCCCACAAAGATTCCTTTCTTCCCAAATGCACCCAATTTGCTTATTTTCTCTTTCGGCACATGAAAATATATGGGACTTCCAAAAATTCTAAAATGAGAGACATAGGGTTTCTTACCAATGAACATTTTTTCGGGAGTCTTGGAGTTCAATGCTTGATGAGGGCATCGGTTTTGAACATACACGGCGGTATTTGCAGGCTTGCAACTTCAACCCATAGGAATTCGGAAGTCCTTGATCATGAAGCATTGCACGAACAGCTTCTACAATAGTACGATTCTTCCTTTCAGCTACACCATTTTGCTCGGGAGTGTATGGTGCTATAGTCTCCCTCTTAATGCCAGCTTCTCTACAATAATCATGGAATTCATTGGGTTCGTACTCAATCCCATTATTTGTCCTCAATATGTTGATTTTCTTCTAGGATTGGTTTTTGATCAAGGCTTTGAAGTGACTGAACCAAGTGAACACTTCATCCTTCTTTTTCAAGAAGTAGATCTAGGTCTTGTGAGAATAATCATCTGTAAAGGTGAGATAATATAAGTATACTCCCAAAGAGTTTACGGGCATCATACCAGATATGTCGAAGTGGATCAATTGCAATATATCTGTGGTCTTGCTATTACTTGAGGGGAATGGTCCCCTTGTAAGTTTTGCTTCGGCAAATCCCGGGCATACACCTTCATGCTCTACTTTGATCTCGGGCATACCTATCACCATCTGTCTCCCATCAGGTGGAGCCTTATAATGAAGATGGGCAAACCTCTAGTGCCATAGTTCAGATTGTAGAGATGTATCGCAAGACATGGCTCCCAATGGACTTCCTCCAACATGATACAAAGCGTCAAGCCTGAACCCAAGAGTAAAAGCATCTTTAAAATTTCTTTAAAAAACACGTACATTTCCAATGATGAATGCCACCTTGTATCCTTTGTCTCCCATTGCCAAAATGGACACCAGGTTCTTCTTGAGATCAGGTACATATAGTACTTCTTGTAAATGAATACGGTTACCTTGATTCAATTGAAGGGTAACATTCCCTACTCCCTTCATGGGATAGATGGCATCGTCTCCAAGGATAATCTCCAAGTTTGTCTCCTTCTCTATCAGATTAGAAAGAGCTTCCTTGTATCCATTAAAGTGCCTTAAGGCACCACTATCAATTAGCCAATTCCCAAAGTGTCTGGTGGAGAGGTAATGGAGAGGGTCGATATAAGATAGCACTCATTTTGTTTATTGTTAACAACATTTGATTCTTCATACCTAGAGTTCCTTGCTTTCTTGGAAGGTAGACCATTTCCTTGATGTCCCGCACTCCTTTTTCCCTTGCCATTGGACCTTCCATTCCTTTGATCGTTGTTGTGGAAGTTGCCCCTAGAATGATTGTGATCATCATCATGTGATGTGTCCCTCCTATTTGGACACTCCCTTGCATAGTGGCCAAACTTATTGCAAACAAAACACCTGCCCTTCCTTCCTCCCTTAGATCCAGGGTTTCCATTGAAATGACCTTTAGACCCTGCATTATTTCTCGTTTTGGCATGAGCGGAGAATGCACTGGGGTTGCTTCTATTAGAAGCCATTTCTTGCTCCACCATTATTGTTTCTTCTTGAATGCATCTCAACATCAATTCTTCAAACATTGGAATTCAACCATTATTGAGAATAGTGGTTCCAAATATATACCAGTCGGGTGGGAGTCCTCCAAGGGTAGTGATAGTAAGTTCCCTTTCAGGAATGACTTCTCCAATCGAAAGTAGATCATTCTTGATCTCAGAGATCCTTAAGAAGTAGGATTGAATATCCTCATCCTTGCCCTTCTTAATATCCTTCAACTTATTTTTGAGAAATAAAATTTGATTAGCATCACTAACCTTGAACATGCTGACCAACTTGTCGTAGATCTCCTTGGACGTGTTCAAATCGTAGATGTAAGCCACCAGATGCTTGTCAATGGAATCTTTGATAATCTTCTTTGCTTTGACTTCAGCCCTATTGTACTTGGTCTTCACAGCAGCCAGTGCATTTGAAGGAGGCTCAGGGATTTTACCCTTCACATAATCCAACACTTCTTGTTCTTCCAAGGTCAAATCAAGAGACATCTTACATCCATGATAATCAGATTTTTCACGGAGCTTGTCTTTAGCCGGGAAGTGGGGTGAGGAACCCATTGAGACTTTTGTCATTGTCCAATTGTCTTTGGTGATTGCTTCATTCACTCTTGCATGGGCTTTGTCTTCACCTCACCTCTGATACCATGTTAATTTTAGGTAACAATGGTATGTTCTATGCTTAACAGCAAATTTACTTCAATTTCTTTATTAGTGCAATATCAATATCCAATTTAGCAATCACATCAACATGATAGTAAAATGCAGATAGAACATAAACATAAATAGTAGAAGACAAGCCAAGACAAGAGGACACAAGATGTTGCACCAGCCAAGGACAAACCCCAATGCAGGGAAAGCCTTGATCAATTCTTCTTATATTCTTCAATAGTTTAGCCCTAACCAAAAAAATCAACGCTAGTCAAATAGGGCAGAATTCTTCCTCTATTCAGCTCGTTCAAACCCAGTCAACTTCGGCCTCCAACAGCGAGTCTAATCAGCCCAAAATAGCCCGAAAAAGTCTGGTCAAAATTGGTCAATGAAAGTCAACAGTATTTGTCCCTCTTCCTTCACACGTGTGAGAGAAAGTTGCCCAAATCTGCGTACCCAACCACAAGAGAAGAAAGAGAGATGTGAGATCAGAAGATGATGAAACTGACTTGAGGTTTCCTCCTTTTATATGCAATGTTGAGGATGAGTTGGGAGTTTGAATACCTGTTTTGCAAGCTGGCCAACCTTGACAATTTGTCCAATATATAGATAAATTCATAACTTCATTTGTACATGTCAGAATCGGTTGACCTTTGGATCAATCCTACACCTCTCGGAGAGAGGAATCCAGGAAAAATATCAGTTGTCATAAATAAGATGACCCATGGGGATTTTGGCCCTAGTTGCCAATTTTAACACATGTCATCTCATAAAAGGTCATATGCCACATCACTATTGTGGACCATGTATATTATATTCAAATGTATTGTAAAGTGGAAGTCCAAAGGACACACATGAATATGGAGAGTCATGTAAGTTGAAAAGTAATAGGAAGTTGGACAGTCATGAGGGTAGTCAAAGAGTCGTAAAGGGGTAGCATCACCCCTTAGTTATATATACCCCCTCATTGTATGAGCAAAGGACTTTTTCACCTTGGCTCCTCCCGCAAGGCATTAAAGAGATTAGCCAGTTCTTTGAGGAGCAAGGAGCGGCTCCAATGTTCCACTATTGGGGCTAGTGATGTACATTGTAAACATGTGTCTTGGAATTTTTGCTTAATAACAAAAGCCCTTTAAGGCCAGCATGTTCTTGATACATGGACTGTGAATGTTTGAATGACTATTTTGTGAAGGTTTGTATTTCATGTTTGCTTTCAAATGTACTAAGATAGTTGAACTATTTCGGTTATTTTAGTGCTTATCTTATTGAGAATGTGTTGTAATGGTTGTTATTGTTGTCCCATCCTTGTGGACTACTCAACGGTATACTAGACATATCTTTCCTTGTTTGTTGGTTGTAACAACCGCCGCATCCGTTGTGGACTATTCCGCTGGATGTTAAACAAAGCCTTCTGGTTCATGTGTGTCTCTTCCTGGGTGGTACTATTACCTCTCACTTAGAGGCTTACTTTTCTCCCCCCTTTGCAGTAGAAGAACCTTGACACAGTTGCGACTACACACTCACCAAGCACACCTCCCTTGCTTTTCGAAGACACCATTGCATCATTCTCCTATGCTAACAGCTAGATCCAAGGCAAATCTTTAAGGATTTGGCAATTGGACCTTTATACTGGATGGGAATCCTATACCAAACGGTGTGAGGTCTGATTGGGACTTCATATCGGGGAGATTCCCTTGCTTGACGGATTTCCAGCACTGTCAACAGGCCTCTACCCCATTGTTAGCACTTTGTCTAGCTCTTGTCATGTAAGGTTTCCCTCTCCAAAGAGTGCTAGATTTTGTGGTGACATACTACTAACACATTCCGATGAAATAAATAGGTTGTGGAACAAAATATTCAATCACCTTAGGTACCACTATTTGTAGCAACTTAGCAAGCATCGTATAGTCACAAGATTGCCAAAGTATTTTGATGGTGTATGTCAAGGTTACATTATTGGTAAGAATCCAGAAGCAACCTTTGAAAAAACAAATCATGGAAAGCCTCGTCAATTCTTGAGCTTATTCACAGTTTGTTAAAATTGTCAACTATGGCCAAACTCCATGTGGGTCATTTTATTTATGGCAGCTGATATTTTTCTTGGATCCCTCTCATCGAGAGGTGTAAGATTGATCTAAAGATCATCCGATTCCGATAAGTATTCATGGAGTTATGAATTTATTTGTGTTATAAGACAATTCGTCAAGTTCGGTCGGCAACCTAATAAACCCCACATGTGCTCAACGTTTTAGTATAAATAGAGGTGGCCTTCAAGTCATTTCAACACACTTGGGATCTCTTTCTCTCTCTACTTGTCTTTGGCTTTTAGTAGGAGGAGAGATCCTAAGGAATAACGTTGCCCTGATCCAGAGGGCAGAAAGCCGGAACTGCCGAAAAAGTCGGAACTGCCAGAAAAACCGGAAGAGCCGGAACTGTCGGACAAGCCGAAACTGCTAGAAAAGCTGGAAATGCCGGAAAAGTCGGAAATGTCGAAACTGCCGAAAAAGCTAGAAAAGCCGAAACTACCAGAAAAACCGTAACTACCGGAAAAGTCGTAACTGCAGGGACTGTCGGAACTGACAGGAAAACCGGAACTGTCGGAACTGTCGGGAACAGTGGAAACTGCCAGAACCTCCGAAAAAGCTAGAGCATCTGTCTCTGAAGGAGAGCAGCATGCAAGGGACAGCTAACTAACACTGGGACAGTTGTATGGTACTTAGCAGCAAATACACTAAGCATGCAATGTTACAGCTAGCATGCAAGGGACAACTAGCATGCTAGGGACAACAAGCAAGGGACAACAAGCAAGTAAGGTGCAACCAACACATAGGTCAAGATGGCAACATGGTGCAACAGTGGCACATAATGCAATACAGTGATGGGTACAGTCATGATTAATGAAGCGTGATGAGATGCAGCATAGTTATGATGGGTGCAGCATGGTGCAGCGCAGTGAGGTGCAGCATGATGACAAAATGCAGCACAATGATAGGTGAAGGAGTTTCCCTGGAGAATTAGTCGAAGCAACGTGTCTTCAACTGATCTTATGTATCATCTTCATAGAGATGATCTATGCTCTTATCTAGATAAGTCAAAGTGTTGACTTCTGTTGTAAATGTACTCTCTCTCTCTATCTGCTAAACTATTGAAGATCATATAAGAAGAATTGATCAAGGGTTTCCCCACATTGGGGTTTGTCTCTGGCTAGCGCCGCATCTTGTGTCCTCTTGTCTTGGCTTGTCTTCTGTGAATTATGTTTATGTTCTATCTATAGTTTACTTTAACGCTAATGTGATTGCTAATCTAGAAAAGGTCTGGAGCTAACTGTGAAAATTGAAATAAATTGCTCTAAGCATAGAACATACCTAAAATTAACATGGTATCAAAGCTGAGGTGAAGACAATGCCCAAGCAAGAGTGGAAGAGCAATCACCGAAGACAGTTGGGAAAGGACAAAAGGATTAGTGGATTCCTCATCCCTCTTCAAATTCACCAAGGGTGAAGTCGAAGCAGAGAATCTTATCAAGATGGCGTAGCAGAATATGGCCTACCTAAAGATCACTTCATTGGAAGACCGAATCTCAGGGTGGAAGGAAAGGCAGATAACTAGTTCAGCCATTATGCGAAGGAGTGTCCGAATGGCAGGGACACATCACTTGATGATGATAACAATCATTCTAAGGACATCTTCAATGATCAAAGGAATGACAAGTAATGCAGGTCATCAAGGAAATGGCCAACTCTTCATAGAAAGCAAGGAACCCCAAGTATGAAGAATCAAATGTTGTTTCTGATAAGATAAAGAAGCGTTATCTTATATTGGCCCTCTCCTTCAGATTCTTTGGGAATCTGACTTATAGATTGTAGTGCTTCAAGGCACTTCATCGGATAGAAGGGTGCTCTCTCGAATTTGGTAGAGACGGAAACAACCGTGGGATTATACTTGGAGTCGATGCCACCTATCTCGGAAAGGGTGTAGGGAATGTTACCCCTCAATTGAATGA
>APFE030968925.1:37390-127597 GCA_000404065.3 Pinus taeda
CTTTATTAAAGTGGGGTGAGTTAAAAAATAAAATTGAGATTTAAATGAGCATTTAATCTCAGCCCTAGATCTCAATCTATTTCAGCCATTGGATTTAGAGGTTACCCAAAAGTCACTTAGGATTAGATTAAAGGAGGAAAAGGAGGCAAAAGGTCATCTATTCTTCCATGAGCAGATTGAAAGAAAGAGAGCAAAAGCGCAAAGGAGATTTCTGGACACAGAGGAGAACGAGACAGCAGCTTGGCACACATTCCAAGGCAGCAGTTTAGCAAATCCGTACAGCTAAGTGAGCACACTGTAAAAGGCAAATTTTTGGGCACAATTTTCAGGAGGAAGTACAGCAGATTTTTGCACAGAAATTGAGGGTCGTACAGCAGATTTTTTGCACAGAAATAGAGGGCCGTACAGCAGATTTTCTGCACAGAAATAGAGGGTCGTACAACAGTTTTTTGCACAGAAATCGAGGTCCGTACAGCAATCTGTACATTTTGTACAATAGTCCGTACAACAGTCGTACAGCAGTTTTCCAAGGCACGAAAAACGAGATAAGTTGTAAAGTTTGCTTGCTGAATTTTTGCTGAATATTTCTCATTGTAAAAAGGCATTTTCAGAAATAAAGAAGAGCTCTCGAACTGGGTTTCCACAAGAGTTGTAGGGGGTTTTTCCAAGGTCACCTTGACCAAAAATTACTGTTTAAATGTGTTAAATCGCTGTTTGTACCTGCTGATTTTTATTTCTACATTTTCCAGCATTCTGTAAAATTTCCAAAATTTGTGTTTTCAGCAAATTTTTTTTTTTTCAGTTGTTGAATGTATGGATATGGGAAAGGGCATTTAACTATATGGGAGAAATAAGGTGAAACTGAAAACCGGGGTGGGAAATGAGAAATTCTACAAATATCTGCTTCCGAGTAGAGAGGTACTACTGCTGAGATTTTTCTCTCTTGCATGAGCCGGATTTGGCACCCAGGTTGTATTTTGAAACTTTTTAATAAATGAAACCCTCAAATCATTGCATCGGTTTTCCCGCATTGGGTTTTTCCACGGACAATAGTACAAAAACAACGGTGTCACTTGTGTGCTTGTTTCTATTTCCTTCAGTTGATGATCTGTAATGTCTTGAGCATGCATTTATATTTATTTCCATTATTTACATGGTAAATAACTTGTTAATTAACAGAACAAGTAGGTAGGAATAAATTAGCAAAGTGCACGAAGGGTTTCTAACGTGTCAGACTTAGAAATTCCAACATATTAAAAAACTTTGCATCAATTATTGTATAGGAATTCGAATCAATCACAGTAATAAAGGACCAAGTCATATCCTCGTTGCCACCAAGGACCATGGTATGTCTATGTTGTTACCACAGAAATAAAATTGATTGAAAGGTGACTAAAGCAAGGAAAGGTACTCGATACAGTTACCTGTGACCAAGGACAAGGCCATCTCCACATAACTAAAGAATCTTTAGTCTGCCCTAATTCAAGCCTTGAGGAAATTCAAGAAAGAATTGTCAAGATGCACATGCAAGTCTAATGAATTATCAAATCAGAGGTATGTAATCACAAGGTACATATGTACATAAGCTTTTAGATTTTCAAATGATCCTTGTTTATAGCTAGTCTAGGATAAAGATTGTACTCTCTAAAATAACATATAGAACCATAATCCTTATCCTATAGCATTTACAAGAAATCTAGATGTCAAGTGAAAGTCTTGATGTTGATTAAAAGAATGAATAACTTGATCTTTGATATTCTACGATTCCATCCTCCATACATAGAAGATCTAACTTGAAGAAATTAAAATCATGCTCTTGGTGTCACATGTTTTGCTTGTAAGTATATATTACAGGTATAAAAGATCATAGCTTAGTACAAAGAAAACAATTCAAGGAATCCTTCCAAGGTTTGTTATGGACATCTCCAGGTTTCAGTGCTACCACAATGATAGGGTCTCGGCACCGTGACAAGATCTCGATGCAATGACAAAGATTTATGTGCTATCTCAATGAAATAGGTCCAGTGCTACCACAGGAACAAGGTCTAGATGCTATTACAGTGATGAGGTTACAGCACTGCCACAGAGACAAGAATCTGGTATCCTCTCACTGACAAGGACTCGATGCTCACATAGTGACATGGATGAAAAACTGAAGCAAGGATGACTTGATGGAGGGAGTCTCTAGTCTAGGTTGTAAGGGTCTTGGTCGTCTCATCTTCAATCTACTGAAGGAAGAATTTTGACCAGGTTTTCCCCTAGAGTGATGAAAAACATCACAAGTTAATGCCAAGATAAGAGAACTTGTTTAACTGCCACTTTTGTATTTCTCAACAATTTAAAGCATGGGTTTCATGCTCAATGGATTTGGGTCCTAGGTCAAAGCACCCATTGTGTGATTTAGGGTTTTTGTCGTGAGTCAAAGTCAATGTCATAATGTAAAAGACCCTATTGGGCACTTGTAACAAGAAAGAAAATATTATTTTGTCATATAGAATGGTCTAGAAAGACCCCAAGATCAAGTGGGCCTAGAGAGGCCTATTCTAGCCTAGCAACAGCCTATACAAGGAGGACTTCGACCACACTTGGAAACATGCTCATCTCTCATATCATGATATGATCTATGGCTAGAAGAAAGTGTGAGGGTCTTGAAGAGAAAGAAGCCTAGCAAAGAAGGAACAGGATGTGGATCTCTTGGTTTTTTTAAGTCTCTCCTTTGATCAACTCTCACATGCAAGTTTTTTTTTGGTCACTAGAGTTTCCACAAGTTTGAAGAAGAGCAGAAGCAGTTGCATACATTGTTATGACGACAGATCTCTTTATTGGTCGTTGGCTTGATCTTGGTGAGTTTGGTTTGTGTATAAGGTCTTGGAAGTCTTCTTTGAAATTGATTCTATAAGAAGAGTTCTTTAGGTTTTCCCTTTAGAGGGGTTTTCCCTGCATTAGAGCGTATCTCTAGTGTTCTCTCGTTATGTTTGTCATCTTATTTTTGGCAATTGTCTTGATGATGAATACATAATAACAAAGAATATGAAGTAACAAGAATATCACATGAAGTTGTCAAGATGAGAGAAATCAAACTTAAAAAAGTCCTAACAAAGCTGCCCTAGATTTCTCAACATGGTATCAGAGCCAAGGACAGTAACATGATGGTAGCTTAACGATCATAGGTGTTTGAATAAAGAGGGATTATTTGCATTAGTCCTAAAGGTGAACTATCAAGAAGAAGTGTCAAGCCTAAAAACAAAATTCTAGGCAACCTCGTAAGTCAAAACATCAGTGATTGAGGTCGCAGACCTAGGTAAAAAAAGGGTGAGAGGATTAGAAGAATCGAGAAACACCTTTTGTTTTTAGGGGTCAAGAGTCTAGACATCAAGCCTAGACAAAGTCAAGTCCCATGTGAAGAAGATCGAACCTTTGTGCATAAATTTAAAGTCTGAAATAGTCTCAAGAGATCTGAAGTTTTGTGCAATAAGGTGACCGAATCATAAATTTGAAGTACCCTTTCATGGACTAGAAGTACTCTAAGAAACCAACACTGAAATTCAGAGGTATACTTTTAAGCTCCCTAAGCCTGAAAAGATAGGTCTCTGAGGTCTGTAATTTAAGAAGACTTGTGCATTCATATATACAGAAAGTGTGAAATTTTCATCTAATGTAGCAACTGGAAATTATTCTTCTAACTGTAAATTAATTAACAGTTTATTGGCCCACACAAGCAACAAATAATTCACAACTACAATATTCACCAAATTAAATTTTGTGGAAGATAAATTGAAAAGTGAGAAATATGCTAGCGCACACATATAAATTGACACAATTATTTTTGGACAAAAGTTGCGGAAAAACGCAACTTGGGTAAACCAGTGCAACAGTTTGAGGGTTTATTTTATTATGCAACAATAGAATTTCTAAGTACAATAATATGTTGCCAAACTAGCGATTCTCCTTGAGAGAAATACTCGCAAAATATTTGTGAGGCAAATACCTCACCACCACAACTGATCCTACTCCGAAATCTAGCCAAACGGGGTTGTACAACTTGCCCCTACATGAGCCTCTACACAATGCTAGTGCAAGCTCTATCTGCTTTACCTTCAGAACCTCTGTCTCCTACAGCTCCACCTGTCTCTGCCTTGGAAAGTGACTCGCTTGGCACCTTGGAGTATATCCTGGCCTTCAGCAGTTGAGTTCACTCCTCCGCTGGCTTAATCGAATTCCCCCTTGAAACCCTCTGCGCAAACCTTGCACAGTCCCTTGAGGAAAACTCGTCCCTTTCTCATTTAACTCTTTTGGGACTAGAAATCTCCTCTGGAAATCTACTATGTTTCCCCTCTGCCACCTACTACTCGATCTACTAGCTCGATTTCTCTTGTTGAATCACCTGCACTAGAAAATTGAATTACCCAAATCACTGGTATATGCACTAGTGTGTTCTCCATCTACCCATCGACTTCTTATAATCTTTCGTTGGACCTCCAACGGCCAAGATTAAAACTTAATCAAGGGCCAAGATCATATCTGGGTGGATTTGTGTGAGTTTCTAGATGATTCGCACCTTTCTCAACTAATTTTGATTAATTAACTAGTTCCCAAGTTTAGACTTCGGAAACATTTAAAAATAGGCTAATAATCGAATTGAGACACTTCTAGGTGGCATTTCCAAAAATGATTTCTAGGTTATCGATAACTCGTGTTTTAGCCTCTCCGCAAAGTTTCAAGACTAGAACACATCTGATGCTACAAAAACTAACACTCCCTCTTAGTGAGGAAGGTGTCCTAGTGTTCTGTTGTTGCTACAACACACTGTCTCTATATCACCCTCTGTCAAGTTGTTGATGTCTGGCCACTGTGACTGCCTCCCACTGCACACCACCAGTACATAACTCTGATGCTACATCTGTGTTGTTGCTAAAATTGTTGTATTGCTGCCAACTTTTCATCTGCACTGCAACTCCCTCTTACATGTTGTTGTTGCTATTGCACCCATTGCAACTCCCTCTCACATGTTGCTGCTACTATTGCACCCACTGCAACTGAGAAGCATCATAAATAATCTAGCCCTACTACTGAAATGAGTTCTCCACCATACCCATCTGCTCTCTGAAATAAACGAACTTAGCTCTTCCTAGAGCCTTCGTGAGTATATCTACAACCTACTCATCTATGGGAACATACTGTAGTTGGACCGCTCCGTGCTACACGCAATCTCTGATGAAATGACATCGAATATCTAGGTGTTTTGACCTGTCATGAACCACTGGATTCTCAGAGAGCTTGATGCAACTCTGATTATCACAGTAGACACTGATCGTCTCCATCCTCTACCTAAACAAGCTTACCAACAACTTCTGAAGCCATATAGCTTCACGCGTAATTGTGCTTGCTGCCATATACTCTGCTTCTGCAGAGCCTAGTGCTACTCACTTCTGCTTCCTGCTACACCAAGAAACCACTTCTGGTCCAATGCTCAAGCAATACGCAAAGTACTTTTCCTATCCATTGAATTGATTGCCCAATCGACTTCTATGAACCCACATAATTTGACAACATTCCCTCCGATATATCTCAACCCATACTTGATTGTGTCGCACACATATCTCAAAATATGCCTCACTGTTGTCCAATGTACGCTCTTCGATTCCACCACGAACTGACTGAAGGTATTGACTACAAATTAGTATTTGACCTAGTTTTGGTACGATACATGAGAGAACCAATGAGTTGTCTATACAAGGTGGGGTCAACATCCTTGTCATTTTATGCATCTATGTTCTTCTAGTTGGTGATCATGGGCATAGGCACGGGATTAGAATCCACCATTCTGAATCTCTTCAGAATATCTGTAGCATATATTCCTTGCCCAAGGAAGATCTCCCTATCCTTCTACCACACTTCCAATCCTAGGAAATAGTGCATTAACCCCAAATCCTTCATGTCAAACTTTGCTTCCAATTCCTCTTGCAGTCCTCTATGAGCCCTGATGACCCTATCAAGAAGAGATCATCCACATACAATACTGGGATGAGTGACTAATCCTCTTCCATCAAATAGTAAAGGTTAGGATCTGTGTCACTCATAATGAATCCCATATGTTACAAGTAGTTTTCAATCCAACCGTACCATTCCCAGGGAGCCTGCTTGTGCCCGTATAGAGCTTTCATCAGTCTGCACACGAGTGTGCCTCTCACGAGTCTTGAAGCCCACTGGTTGCGCTATGTACACCTTTGGCCAACCATTGGATCTGCTAAGCCAACCTTTATGCTAATCTGGAAATCGGGCTGCCAGACTCCCTTTGAATCTAGATTATTTATGTCTTTCACTTATGAGATTCCTCACCTGATCAATATTGCTCTGATACCATGTGAAAATTTCAACTAGTGCAGCAACTGGAAATTATTCTTCTAATTGTAAATTAATTAACAGTTGATTCACACAAACAACAAATCATTCACAACTGCAATATTCACCAAAATTAATTTATGCGGAAGATGAACTGGAAACTAAGAAATATGCTAGTACACACATAAAAAATGACAGATATTTTCGGAAAAAAGTCCCTGAAAAAACCCAACATGGGAAAATCAGTGCCGCAGTGTGAGGGTTTATTTTATCATGCAACAACGATTCTCTTATATTATTATGCAACAACGATTCTCCTGACATTTTATTATTGTATTATTTTATTATACAATAATATGTTGCCAAACTGGCAGTCCTCCCTGAGAGAAAGACTAGCAAAATATCTGAGACAAATACCTCAGCACCACAACTGATCCTGCTCCCAAATCTGACCAAACTGGGTTGTATGACTTGCCCCTACATGAGCCTCCACGCAATGCTTGCGCAAGCTATATCTGCTCTACCTTCAAAATCACTGTCTCCTGCAGATTTACTTGTCTCTACCTTGGATAGTGACTTGTTTGGCCCCCTAGAGTATATCTTGACCTTCAGCAACTGAGTTGACTCCTCTAGCTGAATTGAATTCTCCCTAGAAACCCTTTGCGCAAGCCTTGCACAATCCCTTGAGGAAAACTCGTCTCTCTCTCAACTGACTCTTCCGTGACTGGAAATCTCCTCCGGAAATCTACTACACTGCCCCTCTACCACCTGTTACTTGATCTACTGGCTTGATTTCTCCTGTTGAATCACCTGCACTAGAAAATCGAACTTCCCAAATCATAAAGCATCTGCACTAGTGTGTTCTCCAACTACCCATTGACTTCTTATAATCTTCTCTTGGACCTCCAATGGCCAAGATTAAAACTTAATCAAGGGCCAAGACAATATTTGGGTTGATCCGCATGAGTTTCTAGATGATTCGCACCTTTCTCAATTAATTCTGATTAATAAACCAGTTTTCCTAAGTTTAGACTTAGGAAATATTTAAAAATAGGCTAATAATCTAATTGAGACACTTCTAGGTGGAATATCCAAAAACGATTTCCGGGTTATGGAAAACTCCTATGTTTTAGCCTCTCCACAAAGTTTCAAGACTAGAACACATCCGATGCTACAAAAACTAACACTCCCTCTTAGCGAGGAAGGTGTTCTAGTGCTACACTGCTTTTACAACACCTTGATTCTATGTCACTCTTTGTCACGTTGTTGATGTCTGGCCACTGTGATTGCATGCCATTACCCACCAACCATTGCACATCTCTAATGTTGCATTTTTGATGTTGCTGACAATGCTATACTGCTGCCAAATTTGCATCTGCACTACAACTCCCTCTCATATCTTGTTGCTGCTACTGCACCCACTACAACTGAGAAGCGTCTTAAATAATTTGTCACTGCTACTGAAATGGCTTCTCCACCATACCCATCTACTGTCTGAAATAGACAAACTTAGCTCTTCCTAGAGCTTTCATTAATATATCTACAACCTGCTCATCTATGGGAACATATTATAGTTGGACCGCTTCGCGCTCCACACAATCTCTGATAAAATGAAGTCGAATATCTATGTGTTTTGACCTATCATGAAACACTAGATTCTCATAGAGCTTGATGCAACTCTGATTATCACAGTAGACACTAGTCGCCTCCATGATCCATCATCTGCCTGAACAAGCTTACCAGCAGCTTCCGAAGCAATATAGCTTTGCACATAGTTGTGCTTGTTGACATATACTCTACTTCTGCAAAGCTCAATGCTATTGCCTTTTGCTTCTTGTTGCACCAAAAAACCACTTGTGATCCAATGTTGAAGCAGTATCCAAAGGTCCTTTACTTGTCCACTGAACTGCCTACCTAATGTGCATCTATGAACCCACATAATCTAACATCATCCCCTCGAGTATATCAAAACCCATACTCGATCGTGCCGCGCACATACCTCAAAATATCCCTCGCTATTGTCCAATGTACCCTCTTTTGTTCCACCATGAACTGACTGAGGGTATTCACTGTGAAGCAGATATCCAGGCTAGTGTTGACTAGATACATTAGAGAACCAATGAGTTATCTATACAAGGTGGGGTCAACATCCTTGTCATCTGATGCGTCTATTTTCTTCTAATTGGTGATCATGGGCGTAGAGATGTGTCTAGAATCCTGCATTCTGAATCTCTTCAAAATATTTGTAGAGTATTTTCCTTTCCCAAGAAAGATCTCCCCATCCTTCTACCACACTTCCAACCCTAGGAAATAGTCCATTAACCCTAAATCCTTCATGTCAAACTCTGCTGCCAGGTTCCTATTGCAATCTTCTATGAGCCCTGATGACCCTGTCAGGCAGAGATCATCCACATACAATACTAGGATGAGTGGTTCATCCTCTTCCAACAAATAGTAAAGGTTGGGATCTGCATCACTCTTGACGAATCCCATCTGCTACAAGTCGTTGTCAATTCGACAGTACCACGCCTTAATGACACCTTAGTCCCAATTAATGTCTTAGATCCTTGTATTAGTGTCTTGGAAATGACACTTGCATCCTTGAGTTGATGGATCCTTGAAATAGTGTCATTCACACTTGGCTCTTTGATGTCTTGAATACCTAGGCAGTTATGGTATCCCTAGCATTGCATACATTGATAATCTTCTTATGAGAACTTTTCAAAGGAAGTATTGCCCTTGTACCATTTATCAATTATGAATACCTCCCCAGTTAAGAGGGAGTGTTGTAGAATGTAACTAGTATATGTCTTCATAATTGTATTTGGTTCATGACATGATATAATTATTATTGTACTTATCAAATGAAAGAAAAAGGAATTCTTTTGTAAAAGGAAACTATTTATTTAAAGCATAGGTTTCATGCTCAATGTATTTGGGTCCTAGGTCAAAGCATCCATTGTGTGCTCTAGGGTTTTTGTCTTGAGCCAAAGTCAATGTCATAATGTAAAAGACCACATTGGGCACTTGTAACAAAAAAGAAAATATTATTTTGTTGTTTAGAATGGTATACAAATACCCCAAGATCAAGTTGGCTAGCCACTGTTTAAGTCGGCCAATAGAAGCCTATTCTAGCCCAACGCAAGCCTACATAAAAAGGACTTTGACCACACTTCGAAACACACTTATCTCTTATCTCATGATATGATCTATGTCTAGAAGAAAGTGTGAGGGTCTTGAAGAGAAAGAAGCCTAGCAAAGAAGGAAGAGGATGTGGATCTCTTATTTTTTTAAGTTTCTCTTTGATCAGCTCCCACATGCGAATTTTTTTGTGGTCACTAAGGTTTCCACAGGTTTGAAGAAGAGTAAAAGCAGTTGCAAACATTATTACGAGCACAGATCTCTTTGTTGGTGGTTGTCCTGATCTTGGTGAGTCCGTTTTGTGTCTAAGGTCTTGGAAGTCTTCTTTGAAACTGATTCTATAAGAACAGAGTTCTCTGGTTTTCCCCTTGGACGGGTTTTTCCCTAGCTTGGAGCCTATCTTTGGTGTTCTATTGTTGTGTTTATGAATAAGAATGATTATACAATTGAGAATGAGGGGCTTGCTTATATACCCTAGGCAGGTGCCTCTTCATGGAAGGTCATGTCCCATTTAGACATGCCTCTTCAATGCTAATTACTAATTAACTAATCATTATTCAATCATCATCATTATTTATATTTATATATATTTTATTCATAGCATTGCTTTCCTCTTCAAAAAGCTTTGTCCTTAAAGCTTGCTAATGAAACAGCTTGATCTCTCTTTTTTTGCTTCGAATGTCTTCTCGTCTCGAAACTATCATCTTCATTGAAACAAAACAATATGATCCTCTAAGTGATAAACAAAATTGTCGCACTGAGAATGGATTTGACCATCCTAAATTAAGCTTATGAATAAAATATATATAAATAATATAGTTATAAATAGTTATGATAATTGAGTAATGATTAGTTAATTAGTAATTATTATTGAAGAGGCATGTCTAAATGGAACATGACTTTCCATGAAGAGGCACCTGGCTAGGGTATATAAGCAGGCCTCTCATTCTCAATTGTATCATCATTCTTATCCATACATTTTAATATATATTCGTGTATCTTCAATGGAGATCTTTAAGATAAGAGAAATCAAATTTAAATAGGTCCTAACTAAGTTGCCCTAGATTTCTCAACACTACACACCATGCCCCAACCTCGGATGACCAGAAAAATGACCTCACACTTCCTTGTTGATCGGTCAGATCAGATTGACAAAGAATAGAGAAAGTTCCAAAGCGGACCAGACAGTAGGATGATGAGACCCTAGGTTTCTCCTGAACTTCCCCCTCTGGGAGAACACATGATACTATTGAGACCAATATGGAGGTGTTGGTCCATACATTATGTTGGTAATACTGAGAGGGGGGTGAATCAGTGTTCCCTGTCTTTCACACAAATGGTTAGTTAATTATCTTTAAATTATTCAGAGCAAAAGAAAAAATACAATTATTCACAGATCAAGTTTGTAGGTGTCTTCAACCTCCCTTACAATCAACAAGTCAACCAATCACTGCTGCTCCACAACTGCTGCCCACTTCAACTATCGTTGTTGCTATCATTGTTGTTACTCTCTCGGTCTTCAATAACTACTTTTGTTCACGTTGCCTCTGTTGCTACACTCACGGTCTACAATCACTGCTTCTGCTGCTACCATCACCACATATGCTCCAACCTGCCTACTGCTATTTTCATTGCTGTTGTCCACCGTCAAATTACCATTGCCTGTTGTTGCCACTGTTTACTGCTGTCCTCTGTCACCAGAGTCCTGCAACTTCCAACTACTCATATGTTGCTATGCATCCAGCTCTTTGATATGTCAACGTCTATTCAAGTGTATCATTGTCACATATACTACTATCACTCATTAAGGTCACTGCAATGTTTAGTTATCATCAGGATCACTGTAATACATTCAACAACTAGGATATTCACCAACCAATAGTCATGCACTGTCTTCAATCAGCACTAATCAAATTAGTCAAATGGATGCCCACACAGGAAAGTTATTCTGCCGCAAAATCTCATCAAATCTTATAGTCCCAAGTATCAACTACAGTCTTGGTGTCATATAAATTGTTGTCATCAAGCTTACTGTGTCATGGGTCACTCTATCTTTCAAGTTAGTCACTCTCTTACAACAAATCAGTTCAGATCAACAGAACTTATTACTGCAATATCAAGTCTTCAGAACAGAAATCCTTGCTATTGATCTGCTTCCTATATGCTTCCAATCAGAAGATGAGATGATTCTACTGTTGGCTCATCTAGAAGAATACCATTTAGCTCTTTGTCAGTTTGCCTTGTTATTAACTTTTCTGCAACTGCTTGACTGGATCAGTAGCAACGCAAACTGCTGAGGATGAGAAGCATTGTTCAATGTTTCTTGCATGAAGGTCAAACCTTAGTCAGCACAATCACTACCTTTGTTTTTCAGTACGGTCATACCACTGTTGAGTGCTTACAACAAAATTTTTGTTAATGATACTTCACTTCTGCAACAGCTTCAAGAGACACACAGGACTGTCTCTTAACAAGAGACACCAAGCACATATACTAAAGGTGACACATAAATTTCAAAACCCTTGCTTCAGAACCATTAATGCAATAGTGATAAAAGGGCCCTTACAAAAGACAAGACCCTTACAACAATATTGCTAATGAGACCTTAAGAAAATAAGCTCTTCCTTCTGATGTGCCTATAAAAAATTTAATGCCCTAGAGATATCCGAGAAACACTGATGCTGATATCCTTGTAGCTGAGAGACTCTACAATGAGCAACTGTGTTTATAATGTTAGGGATTCTTCTGAAGCCTGTCAAGTATATGATCTTACTTCTACAAGAGAATCCTTGTTAACTTATGGTGTAGTTGCAACAGGTTCTTGAGTCCATAGTCAGGAGACGAGGCATAGATATTACAGGATTGAACTTGCTCAGGTCTGTAATGTAAAACTTCAAATGCTGCTACAATGCTTCAACCCTTATGCACAAATGCATGGAATACAGTGATCGGCTTGATTCTCGTAGGCACATGTATGGACCTGCATATACAGACACAAGCTTTGTCAACAAAACCGCAAAAGTAGAATTAGCATATAGGCCAGAAAGCACAGGCCAAACAAATTCAGACTGAGACCTCAATCCACAAGCTGCCTTTCTTCAAACTACATAGATATCGATCATTGTCACAACGATGAATACAGTCCAGAATGTTGCTTGAGGTAGGCTTCAGTTTGGAGCTATTAGGCACAGGTTTATTCGTTGGTTGATACAACCTTCAACAATGGTGTTGCCTTGCTAACATAGCCCACAGGACCACAAAGATTGGGGTTTTGGGATACTTCAAATAATCAAGTGTAGCACTTCAGATATGCTGAAAAGGTAGCCTGCAATTCCTTCAATGAGCCCTAACAACAGTGGTTGTATTATTATGCAGATTCTTGAAGTCCTGAAGTCCAATTCTCAGAGATCAATACGCTAGATCGGCTGCAAAATGAATAGGCTGCAAGGAGGTCAAAGCTTCACTGGTTTATATCCCAATCCACAGACCTGAGGAGTCCAAATTGTGCACAGCACCTTGCCCTAACAGAGGGTCGAGACCTTTCACTGGTAAGAGCTGCAGGAGAAGTTGAATCAATGAATGCAGAGAAATCTTCATGCACAGGACAGCTGCTGTAATAGGGGCCAATGAGAATTGCTTTGCCTGCAAGAAGGATACCAATCAAATCCCATGCCAAAACAAAACAACGAAACCCTATAGCCCAGAAACACCCAAGAGGAGTTATAGCCCAAAACCCTTGAAACCAAACAAACAGTAACCCTCACTTCTGATCTCCTTTTTCTTCAGGGCCGAAGGTAAAGAGCTCACATGTTCTTCTATTCGCCCACATGCAAGTGATAAGGAAGGTGCCTATATACTGTGAATAAGATGATTCGAAGTAGGATAGCCGACTTCATAATATTGGAGGGAATTTGAACTAGGAATTAAAATTTGATTTTTAATTTTTTGGCCCCAACATTAGGACGGACTTGTAAAATCCTTTCTGAAATAATTTTAAATACTTGTGTTAGCCCTCCAAAATAGTAAATTATAAACCCTCTTCCCCTCACCCTTTTGTTTAATTTTAAAGATAAATATAATTCGACTGCCATATCAATTTGAACACTGCAGGCAGAGAGAATTTGAGACATTAATAGGCCTTGATTGAATTTTGCCACATCAGCAACCCTTTGGGGTTTTTGGCCATAAATTGGGTGCGCTGACTTTGACTAGGCATATCTCACAAACCATGAGGATCCACGAGACAGTCCAGATACCATCGGAATCAGCACGACAAGGAGTATCCAGTGGTGAGGGTCTCCAATACAAACTAACTGATCTTCATCATCAAAATCCTTCAACAATTGCGAGGTGTGTCCATCATCCAAGAAACCAAACCCTAGACCTAGGGTTAGTTAGTGTTTCATCGTTGCATTCTCAAGTTGGACATCATCACATCAATAATGTCCAAACCCTAACATCAATGACAATATCTACACTCACTCTACATCCTTCATCTTCCTACTCCTACAATCTACTGCACCTGTGCTTGCTTCGACATCAATGACAACATACTCAACACATTAGGCCACATGTCCTCAACGCATTAAAGAGGTAAGTGTTAAACAAATCTAGAGCATAGTTTTACAAATCAATCGATCTAAAGAAATAACCTATTAAACCGACCGGTTAGATAGGCTTGGGTAATGAATAGTTAGAAAAACACAGTTGGAGGGCCAATTTGTATTGGCTAGGTACCAAACCATCTAGTTTGGTACCAAATCAGTTTGGTACCTAACCAGTACAAACTGACCCTAATTGGCTGGTTTGGTAAATAATCGATATAAACTATCCATAACCATCTAGTTATTGATTTTTCTACAAGAGCACAGTAGAATACTATTTTTTCTAGATAATTACTACCTAATGATTTTCACACGGTACTATTATGCCATTGATATCATTGAACAATTACAATTATAAAATATCAATAGTAAATAGAGTAAATAGAATGGAAATAGTAAAGATCATAGAAAGATAGCCATGCACAATAGAGACAATA
Source organism: Pinus taeda (assembly GCA_000404065.3). Classification (NCBI taxonomy): domain Eukaryota; kingdom Viridiplantae; phylum Streptophyta; class Pinopsida; order Pinales; family Pinaceae; genus Pinus; species Pinus taeda. The sequence goes on from APFE030968925.1 coordinate 51,915, forward strand.
TTTTTACCCTAGAAAACCCAACCTTGGGAGAAAACCCAACAACTTTTCTTTAGGAGAAATTATTCTTCAACAAGGTTTACAAATCAATAATTTGTCTACAAATTTGTGCCAATATCCAAGTCAAAATATCAGCCAAACCATGGCCACCTTCAGCATTCAATAACAACATCCAACAGGCGTTGGCCCATCTTCTCCAAAGTCTACAACAAGCCTTGTGGCCTACGACCAACGCCCAGTCAATTTAGTATGGTCAAAAGTCAGATAAACTTGATCAAACTTATCCTTCTAGATCACATGTGTGGTTGTCCAACATAGATGATGAATAGAGATAGAAGACTTGCTTGATAGTCAAAAAGAAATATCAAATCACATATCTATACATGTCGAATGAGGTAAAAATTATGCAAGGGACACACCCTTTCACCTCCTCAACCGACTTGACGTCCTGGGCTAACTTGGACACCTCAAAATAAATTTATTTAAATTTTTTATGCCATATGGGAATGCCTCCCAATGCTACAAAAAATCAACACTCCCTCTTAGCAAGGGAGGTATTCTCCTTGGTTGCAACAAATTTACCCTTAGCTGAAATTTCTCCTCCACAAGAATAGTTCATGAGCTTGCTATGTTGGTGCATGTCTAGATATCACTCCATCCTAGAATAGGAAACATAAGTATCCTGGGCAATTTACCCCTTGCCAAATCAACATTGCCTAACCAAAGTCCTTTCTGGCTTCAAGTAAATGTATCAATCTCGTCTAGTCAAATCAGCATGACCCAGCCAAGTATGTATGGCTTCTCAAGAGAGGATCTGGCCTTGGATCATTCACCCCTAGCCAAAACAGCATGTCCCAGCCAAGTCCTTCTGACTTCTCAAATGAATTTCATCTATCTCCTCTAGTCAAATTAGCATGACCCAACCAAGTCCTTTTGGCTTCTCAAGAGAAGATATATCCAATCTGCAACTGCCCTAGGTCATTCACCCCTAGTCAAATGACCCAGCCAAGTCCTTCTGGCTTCTTAAGTGAACGTATCCATCTCCCCTGGTCAAATCAACTCAACCTAACCAAGTCCATTTGGCTTCTCATCATCTAACTTGTCTTCAACTCTAAGACTCGGTGTCATTTTGGCAAGAAAACAAAAAACTAATAAAATTGTTGAACACTTGTCTCTTAGGTTGATTTCAACGTTTGCTCTTTCAACAAAGCTCTAGAGTCGTGTTGATTTGTCTACAAGATCCTAGTAGAATACTATTTTCTCCCAAATAATTACCACCTAATGATTTTCACACAATATTCTTACACCATTGATATCATTTAGCAATTACACTTCAGAAATAATCAACTATAAATATAGTAAATACAACAGAAACAGTGAAGATCATAGAAAGATAGCCATGCACAATAGAGACAATATTTTTACCCTTGGAAACCCAACCTTGGGAGAAAACCCAACAACTTTTCTTTAGGAGATTATCCTTCAGCAAGGTTTACAAATCAATAATTTGTCTAGAAATTTGTGCCAATATCCAAATCAAAATATCAGTCAAACCATGGCCACCTTCAGCGTTCGACAACAACATCCAATAGGCCTCGACATGTCTTCTTCAAAGTCTACGACAAGCCCTATGGCCCCTATGGCCAACACCTAGCCAATTTAGCTCCGTCAAAAAGCAAATAAGCTCAATCCAATTTGAACTAGGATGAGAGTGCTTCTCCTCCTGTTGTTGTTGCATCATGTTTATTGAATTTCTTGTTTGGACATTTTGCAGCATAATGTCCAAAATCATGGCAATGAAAACACTTGACCTTGCTAAGATCCTTCTTTTTCTTGCCTCCATTCTGACTAAATGTGGTCTTTCCTTGGGCCTTCTTACCCTTGGCTTTCTTCCCTTTGCGAACTAAAGAAAAGTTCTCCTCCTCAACAGTATTAGCTGAGATTCCATCCCTAGTGCTCCTCCTTATCGCTTCCTCCACAACACCTAACCACAGTCTCTCCCAATCAAGAAGCTTATCTCTATCATTCACTGCATCCTGGAAACTATGCAAATATTTGTGAAGCCCAAGAAGAAGAGTAAGGGTTACAAGATCTGTTGGTGGAACTGTCTCTCCAACACCTCCAAGTTCATCCCTCACTTGAGAAAACTTGGCTAAACATGTAACAATGGGTTCATTCTTGCCCATTCAAATGTCCCTCAATTTGTCCTTCAAATCAAGTTTTTTGGCATCATTACTACTTTCAAACAGATCAATAAGGGCCTTCTACATCTAGAATGACGTCTCCTTCCTATGCAAATTTGGAACAATATGATCTCTGACTCCTTCTTGGATCATCTTCCTAGCTTTCAAAATGTCCTTCTTCCATTCAGTCAGTTGTTGTGCATCTAATGCAGGAGGTTTAGGAATATCAGTGTTGATGTATTCCAAAACCCCAGTATCATCTAACACAACCTCCATTATGTCCTTCCATGCACAGAAATTCAAAGTCCCTTCTAGTGCATGCACTTTCCTCAATCCATAAACTGGCATGATTCCTGCACTTGTAGAATTCCTGCACTAACTAATCTCCTCTTCAATGCGCTTTGAATCTGATCAAGGAACTCAGTCGCTATCTTGTTTTCTGCTCTGATACCATGTAGAAAATCCTTGAAACCCTGCAACTGCTAATGAGAGCAAACTGATCACAAAAGACACAATATTTCTCTACCAAAAATCTGCAAAAAGAAAACAATGAATAGAAACACAATCACAAATAGAACACAAAATTTATCTGGGGAACCCAATTGGGAAAATCCCCTTTTGCTTGTATTAAATCAATTGAGCAATCTGATCTATTACAAAGAATTTGCTTCAAGCTTGAAGCTCCCTACAATATTGATCAACTCTCTTGAGACTTTCCCAACACTTAGGCAAATAAGGCTTGCTAGGAAGCCCCTATTTCCTAGAGCAAATCTGCCCCTAAAAAATAGGACTTTCTCTTATTTCCTTGCGCAATTCCCAAGAGAAATTGCTCTGCTTGATCCTCAAGCCTCTACACAAAAACTTGTGTTCAATAAATAAATACATATGTGCCTTCATTCAATCTCAATACGAAATTTGAATTGCATGGCCTACTAGGGCTAAAAATAGCAGTTGTTGTTGTTAACTGAGAATAAGTTGAGTTAACAGAAAGTCAACTACTCAACTAAACTCAAGTCTATCTCTAATCTAGAACTAGAGATTAGTTAACTGATAGACACTAGAGTTAACTCCACTAGATAGTTAATTTTAGCCATGAACTAGTCCACAACTCGCTGAAAGCCATCTAACTTAGGCAGAATAACTCAGTGATAGGCCACATCACACATGTTAACTAATAGCTAACTCAAGTAACTATGAGACTGAATTCGAATTAGCATCTTTGACTAAGGAACAAATCAAAGAAGTTATTCCCTGCTACATTTTCAACACTTGCCTTTGGCCATCAAACTCAGGATACCTTGATATCATCGACCCTATCATCTAATCTATCTCTCACTCTCTCTTTTGATAGGTTCTTAGGTTGAGTTGTCCACCTTTCAATCTTGGACAAACTCGCTTAGTGTTTTGTATCACCATACCTTTGTCATAGTTTTATACATATGCTCTGATGTTATACTTATATCAATTTCTTTCTTTGTAATATTTTGGGCATTTTCTAAGAGTTGCATTAGAACTCCCACATTGTATTCATGCGGGTTGTACTCTTTAGTTCCACTGACCTGCTTTAGTGGTCATTTGTTGGACATTAATAGAATTATGTTATCTTTTTCCTTAATTCTAGGATCCGATTCCATTTTCTAGGAGTTGGAGCTCTTCTTTCCTCCGTTGTAGGGAGAATTCCTATTTTCAAGGAATAAGTGTGCACTTGACCTGAGGAGTAGGTCCCTTTTTCTAAGACTTGGTTCATTCCAATTATCTCATGAATCAACTAGATTACTCCTCTAGCTAGTAAAAGCAAAGTTAAATCCCTTATTAAAGTGCACGTGACTAAGTAGGGCATGTTCTCGCATGCTTTGGAAGATCTCATTTCTAGAGGTTAATGAGAATTACTTCAAAAATTAAGTCCAAAGTTCTAAAGGAGTCCCACGACTGACCTACAGTTGGACATGTAAGTTCTTTCAAGCTTTACTATAATGTGCATTAGTTGATGTTTTGGGAAGCACTGAATGGGGACATTCGAAAAAATTTGGCAGAGGCTCGAATTATTCTTCTCTTCTCTTCTCTTCTCTCAAATTGTTAATTGTATTGCTTCTCAATCAGATTCTAGATACTCTTGCAAGTTAATCAGCCGAATCTAACATTGTATAAATGACTAGCTTTATTTTACCAGCCCTTTCAATGTAAAAACCCCAAGTATGACATAAACCTACTATATAATTTTTTTTAAAATGTTGAACTATGAGGTTGAGGGAAAATGTTACATAACAAACATGTTAATGAAGAACATTTGAATTCATCTGATGACAAAAAGATCAGAGCAGTCTCAATTTGAAATAAGTGCGTGTGAAGTTTTAAATTATAATCTTTAAAGAGTTTCGTGTTTGCATTTTATGCCAATTTTGACATTGATTCAGATCCTGACAGCCATGGAACGTGGCAGCATGAATGTTCATTTTCATGACTCTTGTTATAATATAATGTAGAAAATGGCCTTCTGAATCATTTACCTTGTTCTTTTACTCTGTACAATTATTTTCCAAAGAAAACCTTGTGGGGAAGCCAAAGGGATTCTTTCCCACATTTGTGGATAGCATCCCTAGTAAACATGTCAGCATATACTAGTGCACCTGAACCATGGAAATTCAAACCAGCTACCTGTTGGCATGCAACTACACAAATACCCAACAATGTTGGCCACAACCAGTTGATCTAATCCAATGGACACTACAGAATATATAGGAAATGATCTATTTCACCTTTTCTGTACAGTTAATAGTTCCCTATGAAAATCCTAATGCATAATGTGACTGAAAACCTCTTTAAACAACAAATATCAACATGCCTCTCTGTAAATTATATAATTGCAGGGTAGCAATACATGTAAAATGACTTTTCAAGGTGCTGCTGAATACAGGGATATGGACGGGATGAGTTATGTAGAAAAATTTGGAATTTGTACAATAAAAATAGATGTCATATTATTGGGCAAGTTCTGCCGAGTTTTGGTAATTTTAACCAAGCCTCAAGGAGTTTCCTGAGATTTTGATTGCTCATAAGTTTCAGGGCAAGGTTTAGCTCGGTACTCATTTCAAGAACAACTTTGGCAAATCTCAGCAATTCAGTGACCATTTCCCCATGCCTAAAAGCCTTTGGTTTGAACCTGAAGAAGAAAGCTACTCTCTATGGATTGACTGTCTTCTTCCATTTAATCTGAATAATGTATATTAAGGGCAGTGCCAATCTTAAAGTGAACATCCTTTTGTTGCTACTCTAAAATGAGAATAAAACTTGGGATCCAAAGTTTCACCACATATCTATGTAGAAATGCACATCTGTCAAGATCATCCTAGTGCAATACAGTTGAAGATCTTATGGTTTTAATACTTTCAGGCCGTAACAAATCTAACAAAGTCTACATTATGTTATGGACCATGTCAAATTTAAAATTTCTATATATGCCAATTGTAAAGTTCATCTAGCAACTTAGTTCCATAAGTGGTATCCCCATAGATATTACACAACATTGAAGTTTTAAAATCACCTCCCAATCCAGTGTTTGAAAGTTGAATATGCACAGAAGGTCAAATTTGTGTGTGTGTGTATGTGTATGTTTTGGAACATAGAAACCCAGGTAAAAAGAAGTTGAATACACATATACATATAGAGAATACATATACCCCAACTTACATACAGACATATGTCCCTTCTATAGAAAAACCGGTTTGCAATCATTTTTGTGACCGGCATATACTCAACAATGAATCTATATAACCTTGCAAATTTCTGCATCTATCCAGTATCAAGTCAACCTTGCAGATATCGGGATCACGCGCATTTCTCCAAGCACCACACATCAGCCTCATATCATCAAAGTTGAAACCCTTTTCATGCACAGAATCAGCTGATCTTTGAACCTGAAAAAGACAACCTGATGGGTGAACAGATGTGCAATTGACAATCTATAACATCGCATGCTTCATGTGCTACGTTCCCAGGAAAACATATGAAGAAAAGTATTGTCTATGTTAATCAAACCATCGAGAAACCAACATAAAAAAACAACCTCCTCAAGTTTCACACCATTGCGCTGCGCTGCTGCTCTTTCAACCTCAGTGACCCCTGTCCCATATACCTCGCCACCAATAGAACACTTGAAGAACTCCATACAGTTTCTTGTCAATGTGCCAGTTTTATCAGAAAATAGATACTCCACCTGTCATGCATGTAATCCACTTAATCGTACCAACATACATAGGCTTTTTATCTCATAAAAATTGTATAAATGACAGCCAAAATATAATAAACAAGTTCATTTCCTAAATATGACATGAACAACTTGGTTCCTAAACTGAATAAACAGATACTGTTGAAAATAAGGATACCAAGGAGGTGTTTCCTAGGCATTTCTCTGTTTGGCCTTGGGAGACACATTAATTATCTTTTGTCTAAGTGATATTACGAGTTTATTAATTTTGAGCAGCTAAAGTTACTTTTTATGAGACTTGTACTAGGTACTTTAAGTTATTAAAGTCATGTGTTTTAAAAGTCACTTTATCTGAAAAAGTATTAAGTACACTCATAGTTTTAATAACCGACTGGCATAAACCGGACACCGGTCAACCCGTTGGTTCACTGGCAAATCTAGCCGGACCGGGCACAAAACCGGGTTTACGCCACCATTTCACCATATTTTCACAAAAGCCAAACCCTACCAGCCAGTTCCGTCATAAACCGGCCAGTTCATTGCCACGGCCATCACAGACCCACTGTGTCGGTTTTTGGAAGCTTTTTAGGTGGCATGGAGGGAAACTAAGGGTTGTTTCCCTCCAAAAACACCCTCTCCAAGCCAATAAAAGGAGGTCACGCCCCTGATTTGCCTCACATCTCATTTGGAGTTTTTGTGAGTTTCATTGGGAGCTTGGAGAGTGTTGAGTTTTTGCTGGAGTAGTCATCTTGGAGGCTTGAAACCCGGTTTATTAGATTGACCGGTCTGGCCACCGGTTCTGATTTTTAAAACTATTACACCTTATATATTTAAAGTGACTTTTATATTCTACAAGTGACTTTATGAGAGAAAAAGTGACCATGGTACTAAAGCATTAAAAAGTACTAGGAGGGTCATTAATAGAAGGGGGACCATATGAGGAAGGGGGTCAAGAGAGAGATTGATCTCCACCCTTGATCTAATGAGCTGAGATTTAATCTCAGCCATTAGATCTAAGGGTTAGAATTATCCTCACTTTGGAGAGACAAAAGAGGGAAAAGGAGAAAGTTATCACATTATTCACATAAGAGCTATTGAGGAGAGGAGCAAGGAGAATTAAGGAGGTTTAAATTACAGAGATAAGGAAGGAGAACGCAAATCAAGGTCACTGCCATTCTAGCTCAAGTTTTCTACAGCAGTCTCGCACAAATCCCAAGAATTTTGGGCCAGCATCTAAGGTCGAGTTTCAGTGAAAACAGAGACCATGATAGGTGGGGGAACCTGGCAGTGCAACAAGGAGAAGTTAGACCAAGATTGAGGCTGCATTAGCAGTAGTTTTCAAGCCAAGTCTGGACTAAAATATTTGCTGCTTAGCAGGCTACACTCAGGCTGAGTTTCCTGGTCATTTTCAGGCCAAGTTTAGGCCCAAACCACTGGAGAAATCTAGACCAAAATTTCTGGGTAAGAAAGTCCAGAATACCTCTGTTTTTCAATGAGTTCTCTCAGGTTTCATCAGCTCAGAATTTGAGATCTGCTGGTCAGAGCTTATGGCGCAGGTTTCCAGAAGAAAGTTCAGCTTTATCAGGCTCAGAATTTGTGGCTGTGGCAGAGAGTACATGCACAGAATTAGATGCTAAGAATCAATAAGAGTTAATGACTGTGTGGAGGCCTTATTTCTTTGTATCTCACAGTGACTTCAGCAAACACAAATAAGGGAGATAAGTTGATTTCTTTATCTGCTGTAATAATTCCTTAAAGAAGCAAATAGAGTCCTCCTTGAAAACTGATTTTCCCCTTGTGAGTTTTTCCAGGGTCATTAGACCAAAATCAAGTGTGTAAAATTTTGTATGTGTTTGTTTATTTTCTCTTGTATTAGCTGATACGTTCAAAAAGGTAGAGTAGTCCTATGTTTCACGCTAAATGCTAATCTGATATATGTGTGTGTGTGTGTGTGTGTTTTAAGATGGGTTTGGGCATTAAACCATGCAAAACTTGAAAACTAGGTTGTGCTACAACAAGACAATAATTTTCTACATGGTATAGAGCAGTCAGATCCGAAATTTTTCATCAGCTGATACAAAGACCAGCAAGCAAAAATTATGTCATCTCAGTGAACAGCAGTCATTAAACCTCAGTCGGAAACCCAAAAAGTTGTTGCTTAAGAGGGAGGAAACTGCCTAGTATCAGATTTGCTCCATTTTGTTGGTTCTGAGGGTCATCGCTACTGGTTTGTGGATACAGGACAGATTGAGTGGGGCTGATCATTTTGGCCCCTGGAAGGAGAGGAATAATACTTTTACTGGAGGAAGTTGAAGTGTGGGACATAGATGAGGCTCCTATGCAACCACTTACTGATCCAACTCAGTTAGTGGACTTCAACAACAAGAATGTGAAGGCTAAGAGGATACTTCTAGATGCCATTTAAGACCATTTATTCCCTCATATGACTAGGATGAGGTTTGCCTATCAGATGTGGGAGTCCTTGGTCACATTATACCAAGGTTCCAATGGGAACAGGAAGATGGCGTTGAGGCAAAAGCTAAGAAACACCAAGATGACCAAGACTAACAGTGTGACCTCATACCTCACCAGGATCTCACAGATGAAGGATGAGTTGGTTGTGGTGGAAGAGCTTATCCCAGAGAACCAGTTGGTCTGGATTGCATTAGATGGGTTCACCAGGAAATGGGATGGATTCATACATGGCATTGTGGCCAGAGAGCACTTTCCAGATTGGAGGAGGATGTGGGACAATTTCATCCAGGAGGAGATCAGGGGGAGTGCTAAGGTGGACAGTTGGAGTGGTGGGGGAAGTGAGGAGGAGAATGTCGCCCTTGCAACGAAGGGAAAGAAGAAGACCAAGAAAGAGTCTTCTAGTGGAGTAAAGAAGGCGAAGGGAAAGCAGACGGTGAAAGAGAAGGACATGAACAAGTAAAATGCTTTGCTTGTGGGAAGATGGGTCACTATGTTGTTCAGTGTCCCAAGAAGAAGCAAGGAGTTGCAGCTTCAGCAGACGTGGAGGAGTTCACTTCCAGATTTGACATTGAGTTTTCCTTATCAACAGAGGTGGATGAGGTTGCGTTGGTGGTGAGTTTAGCCACTCATGTTACATCTTCTCGTGCATGGTTTGTTGACAATGGAGCATCCTACCATATGACTAGAGTGAGAGAGCATTTCACGAGTCTCTTAAAGGATTATATTGACTTGGCGTTTGTGCTTGGAGATAACTCTAAGGTCAGAGCAACAGGTGTCCAAGCAATATCATTTTAGACGGAGTCATTACTTGCTCTGAAAGTGACAAGTGTTCTTTATGTTCCAAGACTGACGAAGAACTCGATATCAATTTCCAGCTTGGAGGACAAGGGGTATGAGGTTGTATTCCATAGATGACAGGTGTTGATATATCCCATGGGATCTAGTGTTGAGCATGCTAGACCTATTGGAGTATGGACTGGGAGGCTATACAGGTTCATGTTTTAGCATATTGGAGCCTTGGTGGCACAAACCAGCAATAGTGAGTTGTTCAAGCTATGGCACAGGAGGATGACCCACTTGCACCATGGAGCTTTCAAGATGCTGAGGAAGATCGTTACAGGTTTACCAGAGTTTAGCATTGATCATCATGATGTGTGAAAGGGGTGTGCTTTGAGAAAGTACACCAAGACACCTTTCCCAAGCAAAGACAACAGAGCTTCACATATCCTTGACTTTGTACACTTTGATGTTTGTGGTCCTATATCTCATGAATCACTGAGTGGATGTGAGTATATGTGACCACCATTGATGACCACTCCAGTAAGACCTGGATTTTCTTTTTGAAGACAAAGGATGAGGTCTTCAAGAGGTTCCAAGAGTTTAAGGCTCTTGTGGAGAACCAAACCGGGAAGAAGATCAAGGTGTTTAGATCATATAATGGGGGTGAGTATACCTCCACGAAGATGGAGTTTTGTAGGGATGCGAGAATCAAGAGGGAGTACATAGTGCCTTGTAACCCCCAACAAAATGGGGTGGTAGAGAGGAAGAACAGGGCCACAGTGGTTGCAACTAGATCCATGTTGCATGATCAAAGATTACCTTTCTTCTTACAGGTTGAGGCATTTAACACTGTAGTGTATTTGTAAAACAGGAGACCACACAGACTCTTGGGAAGCAAGACTCCTGAGGAGTTGTTTACTAGCAAGAAGTCGAAGATTGGGCACATCAGGATCTTTGGGGGCCTTACATATTCTCACATCCCTAAGGAGAAGAGGACGAAGTTGGAACCCACTACAGAGAAGGGTATCCTAGTGGGTTACAGTGAGACCATCAGGCCTATCATATATATATATTCCTGCACAAAGGGAAGATGTCTAGACTCTAGACTCTAGAGGCAGGATGTGAGATTTAATGAGGAGAGGGCCTTGAGGAGGTCTCGAGAGATTGATCAAGTAGAGAAACAGGCTCCTTAGCATGGGACCACACCACAGGTTTCAGGAGCATCAAGTGGCACACCAAGATAAGGACGTTCATCTATTTCAGGGGTGACAGGTTCACATAGTGCAAGATCACTTGGTGCAGGATCTTCAAGCACAGGATCTTAGAGTCCAGGATCTACATTGATCACATGAGAGCCTTCCTCATCAGAAGGAGAGGTTCTACTTGAGGATTTTCCCATACCAGCAGAGGAGGCTACTACAAGGAAGACGAAGCCACGATGGCTTCATGATACCCTGAAGGAAGCCCAGAAGGTAGTGAGGAAATCCAAGTGGTCAGTGACAAAGAATAGACAACCAAAGAGGTTGGGTGGCTTTATGGCAAATGTTATGGAGACAAAGCCAATTAGTTATAAAGAAGCTGCCAATCAGCAAACTTGGAGGGATGCCATGGTGGAGTATGCCTCCATCACGAAGAATGATGTCTGGGAGGTAGTATCGAGACCTGAGGGCAAGCCAATGGTGACTTCCAGGTAGTTCTACAAGATCAAAAATGTTGTAAATGGTAGTGTGGAGAATTTCAGAGCTCGTTTTGTGGCACAAGGGTTCTCACAGGTAGAGGGAGTTGAATATGAAGAGACGTTCACACTAGTTGCTCGTTACACTTCCATTAGAGAAGTCCTATCTATAGCAGTTGAGATGTGTTGGAGGACTCACCAGATGGATGTGAAAGCTGCTTTTCTCAATGGTGTTATACAGCAAGAGGTGTACATTGAGTAGCCACAGGGCTTTGAGGTGCATGGGAGGGAGTCTCATGTGTGTATGCTTAGGCAAGCCTTGTATGGACTAAAGTAGACACCAAGGGCATGGTAGGAGAGTATAAATGCCTACTTGCAACAAATGGGTTTCTAGAAGAGCGATGTAGATCCGAACCTCTATTTCATTTTGGTTGGTGACGATCCACTCATTCTAGTTTTGTTGAATGATTTGTTTATTACTGGAGAGGACATACTCATCCAACACTGCAAGAGAGATCAAGAGAGATCTTCCTTTGATACGACCGACATGGGACTAATGCATTACTGTTTGTGGTTGGAGGTTTGGCAGGAGGATATGCATATCTTCATTTGCCAAGGAAGGTATGCAAGTGATACCATGAGGAGATTTTCTATGAGTTACAGGCCTATGGCTACTCCTATGATCACGAACTAGATGGAGTTGCATTCTTCAAACTCTGAGTTGGTGAACCCCACCTTGTATCATCAGTTGATTAGTTTTCTTATGTATCCGATCCACAATAGGCCAAATATTTATTTCACAGTCAAGACATTGAGTCAATTTATGGATCCCAGGAGAGTGCACTAGGTGGCTACGAAATGTGTTGAGGTACCTACAAGGAAAGGTTGATTTGGAGTGGGAGTGGGAGCAGGAGCAAGAAGCGAAATTTTCAAAGGCCCCTAGTTCTGGAGCAAATTGGGAGTGAATTTTTATATTATATATATATATATATATATATATATATATATATATATATATATATATATATATATATATATATATTTATGCTTAATATCAACAAAAGCATATAGAATGACGAATTAGATATAAAAAGCATAAAAACATGGATTGAACCATATAACATCAATTATCTAGAAGTTATAATCTTCATCAACCACGTCCACAGGTTAGTAACATACAACATATCAAGTCTCATGATTCATCAATCTTAAAATTTCAAGCTTGCAAACTCTTTGAGAATCCAGTATTTCATGACCAGTCAAAGCATATTGAGATCAGAGACTGGGTTCAAAGGGGAGTTGTGAAGCTTGAGTGTATATCCACTCATGAATAGGTAGAAGACATTCTCACCAAGTCATTGCCAAGGGTACCAAGGAGGTGTTTCCTAGGCATTTCTCTTTTTGGCCTAGGGAAACACATTAATTATCTATTGTCTAAGAGATATTATGAGTTTATTAATATCAAGGAGCTAAAGTTACTTTTTATGAGGCTTGTACTAGGTACTTTCAATTATTAAAGTCAAATGTGTTTTAAAAGTCACTTTATATGAAAAAGTATTAAACACACTTTATATTATTAATGTGACTTTTATATTCTAAAAGTGACTTTATGAGAGAAAAAGTGACCATGGTACTAAAATATTAAAAAGTATTAGGAGGCTCATTAATAGAAGGGAGACCACATGAGGGAGGGGGTCAAGAGAGGGATTGATCTCCACCCTTGATCTAATGAGCTAATATTCAATCTCGGCCATTAGATCTAAGGGTTAGGTAAGAGGGAAAAGGATAATGTTCTCTCATTATTCTCATGAGAGCAATTGAGAAGATGAGCGAGGAGAAGTAAGGAGGTTCGAATTACAAAGATAAGAAAGGAGAAGGCACAACATAATCACTGCCATTCTAGCTCGAGATTTCTAAAGTAGTCTGCCACAAATCTTGAGAATTTTGGGTCAGCATCTCAAGTCGACTTTAAGTGCAAACAAAGGTCGTGATTGGTGGAGGAATTTGGTCATGAAACAAGAAGAACTTAGGCCGAGATTCAGGTTGAGTTAGCAATAGTTTTCAAGCCAAGTTTGGATTGAAATATTGTTAATTAGAGGCTACACTCAAGTCGAGTTTCCTAGTCATTTTCTGTTAGAAAATCAAGGTATTTGTAGATTTATGTTGATTTACCTTGACATGAAAATTACTTGTGATATTTGTTGTAATTTTATTATTTCATTTAATTTTTTTACTTCTTAATCAAGCAATTATCAAAAACATGAAGATCACAAAAAATACAAAGGACATAAGATATAGGCTCCACGCTAGGTCAAAATCCCACAACTAGGGAAAACCTAAACAATTTGTTTAGAAATTTATAGGGAAATGGACAGAATGATTTCTCTCTAGCTAGATAATTGCTTGTGATGTCTTTCTACTTTTTCTTACTTATTAGCTTCTTCTTGTATTCTTATGTTATTCTTATCATCAAATATCTACCAAAACAAGAAGATCAACAATACACAAGAACATAACATATAGGCTACAATATAAGACCAAAACCTCTCCACTTAAGACGAAAACCCACAAATCTCTTCTCTTCTTATACATTCTTCAATTGACAAATTCCAGGACCTCTAGACCATGACCAAGTTCGACCTTCTTGATGATGTGCTTCCTTTGTCCAAGTCAAATCCAGTCAGATCCCTTGCAATAGCACAACTTCGACCCCCAGGAACAGATTTTCAACCTCTACTGCAAGTCTAAAATTTTCGACCCTCCCAGAAACAATTGCTTCCATACGTGTGAGCTTATTTCAAGCTTCCAAGACTTCTTGAGACTTTAACTTGACTTTTTCCTTCTTCTAAGACTTTAGGATGACCTAATGAGCCTTCCTTCGACCTTCTTTCTACACTTTCTCCAAGTTCGATCCTGCAGCAGCAAAACCCTAGCCCAGCAACAAAAACCCTAGTCTCCTTCCTTTGCATGTATGATGAGAGAGAGAGAGAAATAGCCCAATCACTTGATCTTTTACCTTCTCCTTCCTTCACCAACCCTCTTCTTATTCCCCTTTGCTTGCTTGATGAGAGAATGAATTGTGTCCATAGGAGGTCAAGTTGCCTCCTATATATAGGCTTCCAAGGTAGAGGAAATACCTTAGATTAGGCTTACTTCTTAGCTAGCAAGCAGACTTCGTCTTGGAGGGTATTTGACACTTTTAAATAAAAAATAATTCTTTTTATCAGTTACAATGTGCCCGAAGGGGTCTTCAACATACGACAATGACTTTTTTTACTTTTTGACCTAGGACAAACCCTAGAACCACTCAATGGATGCTTGACCTCTAAAATAAAAGACCTTGAGCATGAAACCCATGCTTCAAAATAACAATAATAATTTTTCTTTCATTTTACAATATACAAGAATAAAAAGTACATTTCATATTTATGAATACTAAACTAATTACACATTTTTCAACACAATCCACTTCTTATAAAATCAGATCAAAATGAAACCTCCAATATCCAAAGACCAAGATAACTTCCTCCATAAGATCCCCAAGTTAACCCTCCATTCACTGCCATATTTTATCCTTGATATGTCACTAACATGCCCTTTAGATGCCTCACCTTCACAAGAAATTTGTCCTCCCTGGAGATTGTAATTCGCAAACTTCATGATGCTTCCATTGATTGCATAATACGGTTATAATAGTCAATCTAAAGTTCGCTTATTTGTTAGAATATTCTGACACAGGAAATAATTAAGTATAACTTGGTCTAGTGTATAGTTAGGTAAAGTGTGTTTCTTTACTATGTACTTTTTGTAACTTACAATCTGACGGTCACGATATGTTCTAGACATCAAGTGATCCGACGATTCATTCTCTCCTCGGTATTACCGACACTTGATCTATGGCTTAACACCCAATCGGTCTATGATCTCTATTTAAAGAGCATGGAGGGTCATTTGTAATGTGACCATTCATTAGAGAAGCTTATGTAAATTTTCTTTCTTTTACATTAATCAATTGCCTGAAGTGGCGCGTTGGCTCAGGCCATGGACTGTTTCCCTCTTTGAGGGTTTTAACCGCGTCAAGAACACTGGTGTATTGATCTGTGATCTGTTTGTGAGTGGTGTCCTTTGGTGTTCTATCTAAGGAACTGGCCCTGTAAATTCCTGCATGGTATCGAAGCTATTTGAGGGCCACATCCGTTGATGATCCAAGTCCAAAGTCGGTACAACTGCATCCGACTGTCATTTCCTAGATCTATTGTTTCTGACCGCTTTTGGGCCGAGAGGACTACTCTATTGTGTTACGAGCATCTGTTCCAATGAGGAACCCCTTTCGTTTCACACGAAAAGGTTTTCAATATCCCTAGCTACGTCATTTTTTAGATTTGGAGGTATACAGTCTTTATTTGCAGCTAAAGTTATTTATCTCTCTGTTTATTTTGGTTTACAGTCCTCTATAATTATTTTTTATTACTGGATCTATACCTTTCATTTTTGTGTATGCTCTTTGCCCCGCGACTCTTTGCGATATGGGCAAACCAAAAACAGAAAGAAATGATTTTTCTCATGCGTATGCTCTTTTCCGTTGCGTCTTAGTGTGATCTCAAAAATTCAAAAACATTGAGGAAAATATTTAGTGTCCGGCCAAATCTAACTTCAAGTCATAAGGCTTGGATTTCTTTTGCATGTTCATTTTGGGTTGTGTGGTTTTTTCTGTTTTGTAGTGAAAAAGAGGTCTTTTAAGTAAGCACGCACTCCAAAGCTTCAGAGAGCAAAAAAAAAAACCCTTCCTCCTTTCCAAAAATTACTAACCTTTTAAACTAGCTCACTTGATCCAAAATTACTTTATGAGAATAGAGGTCTTGAGTTCAAGTCTTTCTTTTTGTTGAGTTACTTTTTCAAAAAGCACATGTAACTTATGTTTTAAAGTTACTTTATGTAAAAGTGTTCTCACCCATTATAAAAAGAGAGTCACTTATAATTCCGAAGTCACTTTATCTTTCATTTAAGCTACAATTTAGTGGGTGGTTCATAAAGTACAATTGTAAAAGTGACTTTCACTTATTTATAAAAGTGGGTCAAATAAAGTAATATTTTTTAAGAGTGAGCTAATTAGATTAAGTTTGGAGGGTCGCGGATTTTTTTTTTAAATTTAACATTATCATTCACTTCCCAACATTCATGTAGTTCGTCAACATCTTCAACAACTTTTCTTCAAAAAGCCATAACTTCTTCCTCCGGACGCCGTTTTTTTTTCGGCCTAATTTTTCGAGATCTTTCCATTGGAACACTTAGTTTCAGCATCTTCAGCTTCAGTTTCTTTTAAAATGGAAAATCCATGCCTAGTTATTCTTGACAGCACCAACTACTTCCAATGGTTATCCTACATTGTGGATTTACTGAGAAGTAAAGGTCTTTATAAAATAGCCTCAAGCCAAGAATCTACACCTAAAGATGAAGATAAGCTAGCCAAATCGGAAAATAAGCAAGATCAAGCATGTGGGTCGATAGGGATGTATATTTTTCCAGACCTTAGATTCCATATCGCAGAACTTGATACCCCTTATGAAGCAATGAAACAACTCAATAAAGTTTTTGGAATTAAAAACGAAATTAGAGCCCATCAACTCGAAAATGAGTTGCTTACGTTGGACCCCAATAATTTTTCTTCCATTGAAGATTTTTGTCCAAGTTCAAGACCCTTAGACTTCTCTTGGAAGGTGTTAAGGTTAAGAAAGAAGATGGTAGCCTTATCTATTCCATTTTTACTAAGTTAGCACCATCCTACTCTGTGTTTGTTTCCACCTTCCATTCCACTAGAGAAGTCTTTATTTCTCTAAGGACAAGCCTACAAGTCCCCCTCTTTTGATGCCTTTTATGATTCTTTAATAAGAGAACAAGAAAAACTCTTACATCTTGATCTTCTTAACACTGAAAACTCTTCTAAGAAAGACTTAGCAACCCAGCAACAACCAAATTCAAAGAATCCTAAGAAGCGGCATCCTAAAAAGAATGGTCCTAAACCAAACAAGGGTCCTAAGCAATTTCAGTCTCAAAATGAAAAATCAATTCAACAAAATGATAAGGCAAATAAAGACAAAGGGAAGAAGACTGATAAACATTGCAACTTTTGTAATCATGATGGCCACTTAGAATCCAAATGCTTTAAGAAGATGAAGCCTTGGAAGCCGCAATGAAGAAACATAACATCCATGTGGAGCATTCTTCTACTTCTACAACTTCATCTTCAGGAATGGCACTTTCTGCATGTCGTTGCCAATCATCTCAGTCTGCTTATGCATTAAATGTATCTTCTTCTTCTCATTCTCATGAGTGGCTCATTGATTATGGAGCTTCTTATCACATGGCCAAAAATAAAGCCATGTTTTCTTCTTTAAATGATTGTAACACCAAAAATATATATGTTGGTGACGATATATCTCTTAGTGTTGTAGGGACTAGAACTATTCATCTAGACAATGGTCAATTTAATGATGTATTATGTGTTCCTACCTTATCCTACAACCTTCTATCTGTATATCAGAAAACTCATTCAGGTGAAGGTAAAATCGTTGAATTTTCACCTCATGATGTTGTAATTAAGGACCTAACAGATCCTAGACAGATTTTAGCTATTGGCATTATTGATGATTCTACAAGGTTGTATACGTTTAACAACTTTGGGTCATCAACTCTTCCCTCGGTATTTGTTGCTCATAATGATGAAGTGAGCAAACTTTAGCATGAGCGATTTGGTAAATTAAACTATCGCTCCCTTCAAAATCTATGTAAAGAAAATATGGTGACAGCTCTTCCTATGGTATCTTGCAGAGATGGTGTTTGTTTCGGATGTGTACTCGGAAAACATCATCGGGGTAGTTTTGAAAAACGTGCCTCTTGGCATGCCTCAACCCCTTTACAGCGTGTGCATAGTGATTTATGTGGTCCATTTCCAGTTGTTTCATTCTCTGGCTACAAGTATTTCTTAACTTTCATTGATGATTTCTCCAGACGCACTTGGTTATACTTCTTAAAACTCAAGAGTGAAGTCTTTAACATGTTCTTAGCCTTTGAGGCCTTTGTTGAAAAACAATCTCGACATCAAATTCTTAAGCTAAGAATTTGGTGTGATAATCAAAGTGCCTTTCAACTATGCAAAGATCCAGTCCAACATCAGTGCAACAAACACATTGAACTCCACATGCACTTCATCAGAAAGCTCATTCATGACCATGTTCTTGAAGTGCAATATTGTTCAACCGATGATCAAGTTGCAGACATCTTTACAAAGGCTTCTCACAGAGGTGAAGTTTACTAAACTTTCAATTTATGGTTGGAGTTTAGGAAGTTGTCACTAAGGGGGGATAGGCTCTAATGCCTCCTTCCTTCTCCTATTGTGTCATCTTTGTACATCCTTCAATCCTATCCCAAGTTGTTCTCAAGGGGAGATGTTAGGATATTCTGACACATAGGAAATAGTTAAGTATAACTTGGTCTAGTGTATAGTTAGGTAAAGCATGTTTCTTTACCATGTACTTTTTGTAACTTACAATCTAACAGTCACGATATGTTCTAGACATGAAGTGATCTGATGGTTCATTCTCTCCTCGGTATTACCGACACTTGATTCGTGGCTTAACACCTGAACTGTCCATGATCTCTATTTAAAGAGCATGAAGGGTCATTTGTAAGGTGACCGTTCATGAGAAAAGCATATGTAAATTTTCTTTCTTTTACATTAAAAAATTTCCTGAAGTGGCCACGTTGGCTCAGGCCATGGATTGTTTCCTTATTTGAGGGTTTTAACTTACGTCAGGAATATTGGTGTATTGATCTATGATCTATTTGTGAGCAGTGTCCTTTGGTGTTCTATCTGAGGAACTGACCCTGTAAATTCCTACATTATCATCACAGGAACAGCTTGTATATTTCCTCAAGAATTCGTACTCTTTTCAAATCTCTAATCACAAACAGCTCACATTTTTTTACATGCTTTCATCACATTTATGCCTTTAAAGAAATTCGCTTATCCTTCCACAGAGACTCACATATCCTTGTCTCTGAAACTCACTTCACACTTCATAACATGAACGAATTTCGTGCCTTTTGGTGGAGGATTTACGCCTATATATAGTTGTTTGTCATTATGAAGGGTCACATCTATTCAGCAAGCCAACTTGACCAACTGAAGGGCCGACTTGGTCTTACGGAGGACTATTTGAATATTTTTTACCAAAAAAAAAATGTTTTTATTTTCTTACAAAGATTCCAAATGGACTTTGACTCAACAAATTGCTTAAAGTATGAAGAACATGGTTAACCTAGACTTTGGCATGAAACCAATGCTTGAAACAAATAAATTTATTTTTCTTCATCTACATAAAATACAAATTAATTTGAAGACCAAACCTAGTTAATTTTCCAACACTCCCTCTTAACTAGGGAGGTATTCATAATGACTCAACAGGTCTATCTCAAGTTAAAATATTCACATAAGAAGGGATCCATATTGATAGGCATCAATGATAACAGTATCATCATAACCAACATTGTCACATTACCAAGGTCTTGATAGGTACACACTATCTCTCCACAAGATCAAAGCACAATGCTGGGAGACATTCCATGGGACACTACACCGCCTCATCGAGGTACATACTCCACCTAGGATACCCAGAGTATGTCCTCCACTAGGCCATTTCCCTCAAGGAAATGTCTATCCAAGTCCATGTACTTGACTTAGGATCTCCATCCTAATCCATCACAGTACATGACTCAAGAATGTTTGTCCAAGATGCTTATCCAATCCACCATTCTCCTTATCCATGTCCATGTACTTGACTTTGGATATAAGTCCTAATCTGTGACAATACCTAACACATGGAGACCCATAGTTATTCAATCCATTATCCCTATCTATGATACATGCACTAGACTTACGGCAGTTAGTCTTGGCCTAATACATGACAAAGGGAGAACTAGTGTCCAACCTTACTTTCTCTCAACCAAAGAGGAGAAATCCATGCTCACAATTCCCTTACATCAGCTACCTGTTATTGTTGTAGCTTCCTCAACCAGCCCTCGTATCACTCAGTTTGCTCATCAAGCAACTTCTTGAACTAGGGCTCCAAATCTGCCTCTTAACAGTCCATGATCGTGTACTTGAGGTCTTCACCAGCTGCATCCTAAACTGTGTACAAACACTACTTCTTGCCTTGAAGATAGTCCATCACATTGTTCCTTTAATTTACAGATTATCACAGTACAAGTTTAGCCAATCTATTGTTCAGACAATCTTGAACACAACAGGCTGACTTTTCCAATCAGTCTCTATCAATCAACGCAGCTCCATAGATAAATAATTCTGCCCTCTAACTGTTATTCTCATCTTTCAGAAATAGCCAACTCTCAAGGTCTTCAAATAAACCTTCTTGCAATTCATACAGTTGCTTCTTAGATGATTGTCCTTGGCCCTCTAATTGTCCTATCGTTGCTTCAACTTGACAGTCCTTGGGGCACCATCAAACTGCCTTTCAATTACTATCATAAGGTCTTCCATGCACAACCCACTTGATAGTGAATGTCCACTGCTTCACTATCCTTGGGGTTTTCACAAATCTTCCCATACAATGGTGAATCAACTCTTGCCCTCACTGTACAATGATATTGTTCAAGTCTGCTCTCTGAACAATTTCAGAACTGAGCCTACACCATTCAGCCCTGTCTAGGGTTTCATTGTACCTGCAATAAAAAACAGAAAAACCATCACCATATGAACCTCTTCCTGTGTAGTTGCTACAGAGAGATGTGACCTTGCTTTGGGAGGCCTACTAGGCAACTCGACCTCCAAAACAGATCCTTCTTTCAACTTGCAATTACATAGAAGTCTCGTTCCTTCTTGATTGTGAGAATCTTCCTTTTGCTCAACACTAGCCCTCTAGACTTCAGCGAAATGTCTTTCTTAAATTGATCTAGCGCTTCAAGGACACATTCAGCTGCCATCCAAACAGTGCTTCAGATGCCCAAACAAACTATCCTAACTAGGACCTCATCCACTAGCAACAAAATCAACTTGAAAACACCATGCTACATACCCCTTTTTATACTTTTCTGAGTCTGTGCATTTGTTGTGGGTTCTTGGCCTGGTTTGGGATTCTATCAGTCTACTTCAGCCCTATCTTCCAGCTCACAAAAAACCTTCTCAAGCTGCAGTCCTCCTCTGCCTACAAGCTCCTCTCATACACTAGCTTCTAGGGCTGCTTCTAGCTCACTGTAAGGCCTTTCAATCCTCTTTAAATCTGAAGTTACAGGACTTGGCCCTCCTTCCAGAAATATCAGAGAATGCAGCCTGATTTCAAAGAAATATACCACCCAGAAACTAACACAAATCTCCCCAGAACTTCCTTTAAATACTCGGCTTGCTCCTTTATTTGAATCTGCCCAAGCAATCACAGAAAACCAGCAAAATGAGGTCTCCTTTTCTTCTTTTCCACGCTTCAAATGTCTGTGGCCTATTTCAGAGTTGGTTTCCTTATGTTTCATTGCTCTTTGGATGGCTCAGATTACAGCCATTTTAGCAACCCATCTCAGCCTTCAAGTTCAGCCTATACATGGACTACATCATCAGCTTCTCTTTTACATCTTCTTGGTCTCCTCAGGAATTAATTCGCATTTGGAAAGACCTTCAGATCTTATAGTAACTCGGATCATTGTATAGGTGTAGTGTTTTATCATAGCTCAGACATCAATCACTGCTTTAGGCTTGGATCAAATAATTGCTTCAAAACTTTGTATCTTCGTCATATTTTGGAGGAGATGTCACACATCAATGGTGTAACTCGTAGTACTGCCATGTTATGCCCTCTTTGAATCATAGAACAACTACATAGCTTGTATGACTTTGGATCACTGTTATTTTTTCAAATCTATCATTGTCCAAGAGTATATGGCTTTCTGTCATATCTCAGTCTTAACTCATGAAAGGAACTCGGGTCATATTGCAATGCCTTCGTGTCCTTACAAAAGATGTATTTCGCCTTTACATATCTTCTAAGTTCTAACCATCATTCATGCTTCAAGATTTTGATCTTTCTCGGAATGCTTGTATCACCCAAATTCTGATCTTATAATTGTCCTTTAAATTCAGCTTTTCTTCGTCCTTCTTGATTGCAAAAGAACAGAACTATTGATCTTCAAGAATATTCTTAAACAGAACTGCCTTATCATAGTCTTCAAGACTTCGGCTGCCTTATCATAGTCTTCAAGACTTTGGCTGCCTTATCATTGCCTTCAAGAATTCTCTCACAGATTTGATAGAGAAGGATTCAGCATCGCAGATGGAACTTGGAGATATTGCCATGTATGCAGTAAAAGGAGTTGGGACAACATCATTTCAGCTGGACTCCAGAGATTCTCTACACATGAGAGATGTATTGTTTGTACCAGGATTGAAGAACTTGCTCTCAATTGCAGTGTTGGAGGATAGAGGTTACAGAGTTGCATTTGTAGATGGTCATGTTCTTGTATGGCCCAAGCGCTTGAAAATAGACTCAGCAGGGGTGATTGGTGTTCGAGAGAGAGGACTATACAGATTGTTAGGACATCCAGCCTAGGCATTGGTACATGACAACATCAGTTTAAGTGAGTTATGGCATTGGAGATTTGCTCATCTGCACTACAGGGCTTTGCCAAAATTGAGGAGGATGGTTAGAGGTCTTCCAGAGCTCCAGGCAGAGCATGAGGGTGTTTGCAAGGGTTGTGCATATGGAAAAAGTTCCAATGGATCTTTTCCAAGCAATGATAGTAGGTCCAAGGGGATCTTGGATCTAGTACATTTGTGACATTCATTCAACCTTGGATCATCTTTGGGTAGTTTCTTGTACTATGTGACATTCATTAATGATTTCTCTTGGAAGATATGGATCTACTTCATAAAGACCAAGGTTGAGGTCTTCAGCAGGTTCCAGGAGTTCAGGGTTTAGGTAGAGAACTTGACAGGGATGAAGATCAAGGCTTTGAGGTTAGATAATGGAGGAGAGTGATTTCTGCAAGGAGGCAAGGATCAAGAGGGGGTTGATAGTTCTGTACAACCCTGAGCAGAAAGGGATTCCTTTAAGGAAGAAAGGGTGCATTGTGGAGGTTGTCAAGGTGATGATTCATGATCAAGATTTACCCAAGTTATTATGGGTGAAGACATCCAACATGGCAGTTTATGTTCAGAACAAGGGTCCCCACCATATATTGGAGGACAAGATTCCTGAGGAGGCATTCACAGGCGTAAAGCCAGAGGTCACTTATTTGAGGATCTTTGGTTGTCCAGTATACCTCCATGTGCCCAAGGAGAAGATGAAGAAGTTAGAACCTTCTGGGAAGAAGGATACTTTTGTGGGATACAAAAAGACTTTGAAGGCCTACAAGATCTACATTCTAAAACAACGTCAAATTGAGGTTAGTCGGGATGTTACTTTTGATGAGGAGGTAGCCTTCAAGAGGCTTAGAGAGTCTCATATGGAGATTGATAGGGAGGAGCGAAAGGCTTCAAAATATGTGGGTATAGATCCCTCTAGTCCTGTTGTTCATCCTTCAAACTATCAGTGGAGCCAACAAGGCCAGTGGACTCGCCTAGAGATGTTGTTGAGATCAAGAAGAGGCCAGCATGGCTTCATGACACTTTGCAGGATGCAAAGAGGCATGCATCTCCTAGCAGTACTTTCAGGCAAAACAACCACAGAGGTTCTCGAATTATGTGGCATTGATGAGCCACATTATTGATTCTAAAACTTTCGGTTATGAGGAGGCAGCAAGCCAGCAAATTTGGAAAGGTGACATGATGGAAGAGTATCAGTCGATCATGAAGAATGATGTTTGGGAAATAGTTCCACGAGCAGAGGGGAAGTCAGTGGTGACTTCCAAGTGGATTTTTAAGATCAAGCATGCAGCAAATGGCAGCATTGAGAACTATAAAGCAAGGTTTGCGGCGAGAAGGTTATCTAGGAAACTTTTGCTCTAGTTGCCAAGTACAGTTCCATCAGGACAATTGTTTCTCTTAGTTCAATTATGGGTTAGAGGTTACATCATATGGGTGTAAAGACCACGTTTCTCAATGGTGTAATTGGGGAGGAAGTGTACATAGCGCGACTCAGGGCTTTGTGATACATGGGAAGGAGTCCCATGTTTGTAGATTGAAGACAACTTTGTACAGACTCGAGCAAGCACCTAGGACATGGTATTCCAAGATTGATGGATACTTGATGAGTTTGGGCTTCACCAAGAGTGATGCAGATCCTAAACTTCACTACAAGGTTGTTGATGGTGATCCTTTGATCTTGTTGTTGTATGTTGATTTGTTCCTTATTAGGGCAGACAGGCTCATTAAGGAGTGCAAGAGGGAGTTAGATTCAGAGTTCGAGATGAAGGATCTTGGCTTGATACAAGTGGATTTTTAAGATCAAGCATGCAGCAAATGGCAGCATTGAGAACTATAAAGCAAGGTTTGTGGCAAGAAGGTTATCTAGGAAACTTTTGCTCTAGTTGCCAAGTACAGTACCATCATGACAATCGTTTCTCTTAGTTCAATTATGGGTCAGAGGTTACATCATATGGATGTAAAGACCACGTTTCTCAATGGTGTAATTGGGGAGGAAGTGTACATAGAGCAACCTCAGGGCTTTGTGATACATGGGAAGGAGTCCCAGGTTTGTAGATTCAAGACAACTTTGTACAAACTCGAGCAGGCACCTAGGACATGGTATTCCAGGATTGATGGATACTTTATGATTTTGGGTTTCACCAAGAGTGATGCAAATCCTAAACTTTACTACAAGGTTGTTGATGGTGATCCTTTGATCTTGTTGTTGTATGTTGATTTGTTCCTTACTAGGGCAGAGAGGCTCATTATGGAGTGCAAGAGGGAGTTAGATTCAGAGTTTGAGATGAAGGATCTTGGCTTGATACAAGTGGATTTTTAAGATCAAGCATGCAGCAAATGGCAGCATTGAGAACTATAAAGCAAGGTTTGTGGTGAGAAGGTTATCTAGGAAACTTTTGCTCTAGTCACCAAGTACAGTTCCATCATGACAATTGTTTCTCTAAGTTCAATTATGGGTTAGAGGTTACATCATATGGATGTAAAGACCACGTTTCTCAATGGTGTAATTGGTGAGGAAGTGTACATAGAGCGACCTCAGGGCTTTGTGATACATGAGAAGGAGTCCCATGTTTGTATATTGAAGACAACTTTGTACAAACTCGAGCAGGCACTTAGGACATGGTATTCCAAGATTGATGGATACTTTATGAGTTTGGGTTTCACCAAGAGTGATGGAGATCCTAAACTTTACTACAAGGTTGTTGATGGTGATCCTTTGATCTTGTTGTTGTATGTTGATTTGTTCCTTACTAGGGCAGAGAGACTCATTATGGAGTGCAAGAGGGAGTTAGATTTAGAGTTCGAGATGAAGGATCTTGGCTTGATACATTATTTATTAGCATTGGAGGTGTGGCAAAGACCAAGTAAGATCTTCCTTGGACAAGGGAAATACACATTTCATCTCTTTAGAAGATTTGGTATGATGGACTATAAGTCCATGGCTACACCTATGGTGACAAATTTGAAGAAGCTAAGTGATTCCGATTTAGATTCAAATTTGTTGGATCCCGCTATGTACACGAAGTTGATTGGATCCTTGATGTACTTGGTTAACACCAAACCAAATATTTGCCCTGAGCCAATTTATTATTGAACCAAGGCATGTACATTGGGTTGCAACAAAGCATGTGTTGAAGTACCTACATGGTACAATTGGTTATGGCCTGAGATGTCTCACGTGGTGAAGTGCGGCTGTAGGGATATGCTAATTCTGATTGGTCCAGGAGTGCAGTGTACAGAAAGAGCACCTTGGGGTGTAGTTTCAGCTTAGGATCAGCTATGATATCTTGGATTAGCATGAAGCAGACTTTTGTCGCACTCAATACAACAGAAGCAGAGTATATCATAGCCAAGGTCACAAGTCAAGAAGCAGTGTGGCTTCAGAAGCTTCTCATAGGGCTATTTGATCAAGTGATAGAGATGACCTTAATATATTGTGATAATCAAAGTTGTGTCAAGATTTAGGAGAATCCAGTATTTTATGACAGGTCAAGCACATTGAGATTAAATATCACTTCAACTGAGACACGGTGCAAAAGAGAGCAGTGAAGCTCCATTACATATCCACAAATGAGCAAATTGCGAGCATTCTCACCAAGCCTCTGTCTAGGGGGAAGTCAGTATACTTCAAAGACAAGCTTGGCGTGATGCAGAATGTCTCCCTCACTGACAAGGAATGCTGATTTTTTTGTAGCATCAGGTAGACATTCTCCCAGGGGGTCATGCTGGTTTGACTAGGGGAGAATGATACATTCACCCATGTGGCCATGTTGATTTGGCTAGGGCAGAATGGCCCACAGTACTCACATTGCTTGTGTCAGGATCAAGTGATCTATTTTTTATAAAGCGTGTTTGATTTGTTTACCTTATGGGGTTTTTACCCATTAGTGGAATAAATAATTCTAGTCTAATTTTGAGTTGTAATGTAGGCTCCATACGTGAAGGGGTTTCTTGTGATGAGGTGCCTCTTTATTGGTCTCCACTCAACATTAGCACTCTCTATAAATAGACAATCATGTGAGGAGATAAATCCTCAACATAGCAAGTTCAATTGATCTTTTCTAGTGGAGAAGAGTAAGCAGAAATCTATTTGTTGAAGATCATCTTTATTATTTTACTTCAACTCTTGGAGGTTGCAGTGTGAGGAGGTTGACCGAGTTTTGACCAGCAATTTGATAACTGCATGTGTGAGGGTTGACCAAGGGTTTGACAATAGAGTTTGACCGAGTTCTACAGTTTGACTAGCCACAGGTGCGAGTTTGACTGCGGGGCGAGATTGACCATAGGGCCGAATTTGACTGCAGTACATTGACCAACATTGACTTCTAATTCTTAACTAGTTTGACTAGTGTTGACCAACAACAATTTGACCATGTTATGAATGTAAATAATTAATAATTAAATAGTTAACAGTGATTAGTATACCGAAGAGGTATGTCTCAAAGACATAACCATTCATGAGGGGGTACCCACCTAGGTATATATATGGGACACTCAATTGTAAGAATCTCATCTCTTGTATTCAAACATTTCAATATAAATACTACTTGCCCTATAATGGATGCTTCTATATTTCAGATATTCTGAATATTCCGCTACATATATGAGCTTTGTTCGTTACATTTGGTATTAGAGTCGCATTCTCCAATCCTGGCCTTTGGCCATTAACTCTTGTCAAAATCATTGTCGTTGCAATCAAGGCTTTTAGCGAGACAAGTTTTGGGAGGTTCCCCATTTTGCAATCAAGCCTTTGGCCATTAAAAAAAAAAAGCAACAAAATATACTATAGAAATATATATAATATATATATATATAAATATAGAGAGAGAGAGAGAGAGAGAGAGAGCCAAAAAAATACTACTATAAAAAAGAACATGAAAAAAAATTATAATAAATAGGAAAAATTAAATTTAAAAAAATTATATAATCATAATAATAATTAAAAACAAAAAACATAAAACAACTCACCTAGTCGCCACACGTAGCCCCACAACATCCCTCCTACATCGTTCTAGCTGCCCTTTTCCTCTAGCCATCAGCGGCCATTTCTTCTGCCCTAATTTGCCAATGAATTTGTATGCAGTGGCAGCCTAACAAACTCCTACAACACAGCCACAATCTCTCGTTGCCCGCTAACCACTACCGTTTGTTCCATTGAAGCAACTAGTCGTTGCTCATATGCAACAGTCGAATCCCTGTCTCATCCTGTTTGTTGACAATCAAATAGCCAACCGTTGTTGCTCCTATGCCTGCACTCTACCACAGCCACTTGCCCATTTGGCAACACAAAGGAAAAAAATCATCCAGTCGGTCATCGATCAGATCACTGGAAGATTACATTTATGTTCGCGGAGCCCATGAGAACTTTTAATTTCATCAAAGGAAAATAATTCAAAATCACTATTGAAATTGCATCACAAAATTTAGTAATCAACATGACTCTCCTTTAACATAACCCCTCATAACTAGGACCAAAAAATATTATATCTCATATATTAAATAATTCAAAAATCAGATATTTAGTTCAAATGAAAGTAAGCACAATACCACTACCAATAAAATAAAAGGAGTAGCTAAATAATTTATAATGTTATAATTAAAAAAAAAAATATTTAAAAATCAAGGACATATATATATCAAATAATAAAGGGGAAAAGATTTTTATTATTATTATTATGATTATTACTACATATATACAAGGGAACTAATAAAGAGGATATTATATCAAAGATAGTAAAGAAATATATAAAAAGAGGTACTATTATAGAGAAAAAGTATTATTATAAAGAGTTCATCCCAAAAAGGTAAAATGGGAACTAGCAATGGAAGATTTTTAGAAACCTCACATAATTGTGCTTCATTGCTATTTAAAATTAAAGAGACATTGAAATATCACATGAATAGAGACAAGCTACAATGTTCATTTGCCTCTTCAAGGGGGAAACCTCCAATAGAGAGCTCAATTGCAAAAAGACTCTATGATTCTTCCCTTGCTATCTACGACTATTTATAGCTATATGACTTCCAAAACCCTAACTACTAGTGGTCTCTTGCATAATAAGGGTTAACCACTTTATTTATTAACTATGGCCCGTTTATAGCTAATTCTAGTCCTTTTTCTATAATGTGGGTCAACTATTGAGAAATCAATGCAATTAGATTAGGGTTTGATTCCTCTTTCTTGATAATTACTTGTGAATTATGTTAGCTTCGATTACTTCTTTATTATCTTATCTTTCATTAAGCAATTACCATATTAAGTGTGTATGAAGATCACAAAACAAGAGACACAAGATGTAGGCACTACGCCAGAGAAAAACCCCCCTCGAGGGGAAAACCCAACCAAACTTCTCTTACTTCAATAGTATTCTTTGAGACTCTTCAACCTAGACAAAGACCAAACCTTCCCTGCACACCAAGTTAGCCTTTCAGAACTTCGACCTCTTTCCCAGCAACTTCGATTATGCAACAGCTTCTGGCATCAGGCAGCAGCGAAACTTAGAGGAATTCAATCTCCCAAACTAGGGCATGAAACAGAAAGAGCGACACCAAAAGTTCAATTTTCTTCTTCTCCTTAGACTCCACCCAGCTCGCACTTCCTTTAGGCTTCTTCTTCCCACTTGCACTTCTCCAACTTCCTTAGAGATATCGAACTAGCTAGAGATGAGATGCTCCAAATGAGTTCAACTTGCTTTAATTTATAGGCTTCAAAGGAGGTTGAATATGTGTCTTTAGGTCGACTTGATGTGGAGGATAACTAAATTATATTTGACACAATACTAAACCTTTTAAATGATTCAAAGGCCCAAGAAGGGTCTCTCTGAATGTACAATGACTCTATAAACTCAATATTAATCCTAGGAATCCATAATGAGGACTTTGACTAATATAATGATGACCCAAGCATGAAACCCATGCTTTAATAAGTCATTGTTGTTGTAGAATGTAACTAGGTTCGGTCTTCATAATGACTTGTAATTATGAATTTATGTGATAAAGAAGACAAAGATAATAAAATGTATTTTGTAATACTTGCATCATGGGTTTCATGAGCAGGGAGTTTTTATTATAGGTCAAAGACTTCTTCTTGATGTCTTTAGGAATTTGTCTCATCATAAATATAATTAGAGTCGTGTATGAGGAGTCATGTTACACTCGTGTAAAGGACAAATTATTGATAGAATTGTATGCTCCAAGACCTTGTCACTATCTCCTTGAAGACGGCCTCAAAAAAATGAATGCACAAACTCAAGTCGGCTCAAAATGGAGACGCAACTATTCATAGGTCATGTCCGCTGATTTTCAGTGGAAAACCACTATATATACCCATGTGGACTTCGCACAAATTACAAGAAGATCAATTCAGATCTATTTGAGATTTTCGAACAGCTTTTGTGTAAGAACAGCGAGAAAGATTGGGTTTTCTTAGTGCGAAAGGAGACAGGTCGGCGAAGAAAGGGTCTGAGATTCGATGCGAAATCAAGATATTTCAATGAAGGAAAAGGGAAGCATGGCGCAGGAAATAAGGTCTTGTAGTTTTGGATCCAAGTCTGTAATGTTGAAGAATCAAGGGTAATTCTATATAGGGTGATTCTTCTTGACGTTATAACAATTTGTGGAATCTTCTTACTTTTCTTGTTAGCTTAATCTTCTTCTTCTTATTAATGCATGTGTGTGTACTTCGTCAAACTGCTATCAAAAACATAAGAACAAGAACACAAGATGTTGGTTCTCTGCCAAGGCCAAAATCTCTCTTCTCTTGAGAGGAAAACCCTTTAGTAGGTTTCTCCTATTGAAGCTTCTTATTGATCAATGTCAAACCCTAGACCCTTGACTAGAATGTCCTCCAAAGCACAAATCAAGTCCTTTCTCCATTCTGCACTTTGTTCCCCGCCACTACCTTCTTCCTTCATCCTCCTCCTTTCAGCACTTCATTCTTCTTTCAACTGTTGGTAAACCTTGTTGCACTTGCTCTAGATGAGATTGTCTCTTCTATACTTAGAGATATCCTTCACTTATGTAGACACCTTCCTTCAAATGAGATCCTTTTGAGATGTAGGTGTAGACTGAAGTGAATGTACAGTAGCCCTAGATTCTCGCACGTGTGGGAGGTTTACTTGTTGTTGTATACCCTTCTCTCCTTTGCTTGAGTACCCTTCTTCTACGCTTGAGTAGGAGGCATTGTAGGCCTAGATTTAACCCCAATCAATGAGAGATAGTTAACTGTTTGTCGCTGTTGTCATAACCGCAGAGATAGCCTTCCTTTCCTTGCACGTATGGTTGTAACTAGCCCTACGATAGTCCTCTCAGGCTTGGTTATGCATCCTTCTTCTTCGTTGCAATTGGAGACTTCTTCTTCGTCCTTCGTTACCCTTTACTTGCCTCTTTACTTCGCAAATGTCAGAGATGATAGCTTGACATTGTGAGGGAGTGGACAGCCTTTATATATAGAGGATTGTCCCTCCTAAGGTTGACTAGAAAATTGCAGGCCAACTTGTCTTCCTTGCTTCGGATGGGTTCTTTGGTGATGTCGTTACATGGAGGAGACTTGTTGACTT
Source organism: Pinus taeda (assembly GCA_000404065.3). Lineage (NCBI taxonomy): Eukaryota > Viridiplantae > Streptophyta > Pinopsida > Pinales > Pinaceae > Pinus > Pinus taeda. Next base: position 83,431 of record APFE030968925.1, read on the forward strand.
TGCTTGGAGGTATTCTCTTGACTCTAATACATAAACATACATGGTGTAACATGCCCTTAAGGTCTTCAACATTTTATTTTCACTATTTGACTTACCTATAGCACTTTAACATGTGCTAGACCTATTTCAATGAGCAAGAAACTCATTGACATATATTATAAGAATAATATTTCTTTTCTTGAATAAATACAAATATCAAAAGTACATTTATGAAGACTGAACCTAGTTACATTTCCTTCAACACTCCCTCTTAACTAGGGAGGTATTCATACATCATTACAAGGTGTTTGGCCATGTTTCAATCTTGAAGAATTCACATAAGAGAAACCGGACTGGCAATCCATCTTTTATAGCATCATAGTAACCAACATTGTTTCCACAGCAAGGCCTTGACTAACAGCTCTATCTCTCAATCAATCAGAGCACAATGTTGGCGAGACCAATGACTTATAGACACCTTAGTCATTGTCTCTCAAGGTACATACCCACCTAGGTGTTCACTGAGTATGACCTTCTAGGACTATTCTTATCTTGGGTTCCCAACCCTCAAAGAATATCGGTCCTCTTGCCTAATCTTGTCTTGGATGCCTTGTATCGGATGCCAGATGATTACCCAATCCTCCCATTCTTTCTTCCCAAGTGAAGACAAGAATGTCGTGTCTATCTCTCCCTCTCAATTGAGGAAGACATGCCCAAGTATCCTCTTACAAGGTACTTGACCAAGTTCCTTTCTAATCGGGAACTTGTTATAACTCCCTCTTGGGTAGGGAGTTGTCCATTCATCAGCGACTTCTTCTTCGTGGGTCCTCCAACTGCTTGATCTCCTTCCTTCCTTTGATGTCATGAAGTCTTTGTTCGAACTTCTTCTTGGTGGGGCGCCATACATCGATCACTTTCCTTCTTGGTTTGTCATGTCATTGCTTCCTTCATGGAAAGTGGCCTTCTTGTCATATATTAGGTTCTCTTGTCATCTGGTTATTCCTTATCATCTTGTTTATGCTTCAGACTACTCTTCACATGGATGCTTCTTTGTATTTGCTTGTTCCCATGCTTTGATCCAGTAGTCCTTCATGACTTCATCCTGATATTGCTTCAACATTAAATGGTGTTTTTGCTAGATGGCTTCTTCATCATCACATCTCCATAGAGTAGAATCAATTATATGCACCTTCATAACTCCAAGGCCTTCATAGGTGTCAAGTGTCCTTTGATCTTTTCCTTTCTTAGTCAGAGTTGTCCTACCTTCTTTCGGGAGATGTTTTCAATGGATCTTTGTCAGATAGTAATTCTTGGTGATCATGGTGTTCTTCACATGCTTGATCTCTTTCTTCACTTGCTTCTTCATAGACAGATTGATCAACCACCTTACGCTCCATGTGGAAGCACTTCTTCATTGCTTGCTTCTAGTACTAGTCAGCATTTATTCTTTACTTGCTTCTTAGTTAGCAATCTTATACTCCTTATGTGAGTATTCCTTTTTATTGACCTTCATTGCATTGTAGTACATGCCTTCGAGCATGTCATCGGTGAAAGAGATTCTTTCCTACTTGATCATATCATAGAACTATTCCCATGACTCAATAATATACATATGATAACATGACTAAACTTTGATGCATACATACCTCATCTTGATTCTCCTTCGATCATCTTAGCTTCATTTGGTTGTCCTTGATGTGGCCCTTCTTGCTCCATCTTAGCTTGCCTGCATATCATCCTTTTCTTGAATCCCATGAATGGGATTCCCAATGAGACATCTGCTTTTGTTTATGAATCTTCTTTTGAAGATTCCATCATAGGATCTTGAAGACCCTTACCCTAAAAATGTTTCTTTCCTTTTGATGATGGAGGTCTCCTAAGATTCTTAATCATGATCAATTTTTTTTCATCGTGGATGAGGTCCTATACTAGGTATGCTCCTTCTACATGAATATCTTGAGTTGTATCTATCTTGCTCCTATATTCTAGAAGATATTTCTAACCATGCATTTTGTTCTATTATTTATAAATGCTCCTTCTACATGAGTATTTAGAACTCTATGTACATCATGCTTCTAGATTCTAGAAGATGTTTCTAGCCATGCAATTTTATTCTATTCCTACATGCTCCTATACTATTCAAAACTTTGAAAGAAGACTTTAAGTGAAGAGTTTGACTTAGTCATAGTAGAGATCTGGAGGATCTTCCTTCTTTTGCTTATTTTATTCTTCTTTCACCTCTCGAGTCATGGGAGCTTCTTCCCTTTTTCTTTTGTTGTTGTTGTCCTTCTTTAGTTTAGGACCATTCCTTTTGTAGTGTCCATATTCTTGGCATCCATAACATTGGATTTTGGACTTATCTTTGTTGTTTGTTCTTCGTGGACCAAATTTGCCGAATTTTCCCTTTCTCTTGGCCATGGTAGCAAATGTTTGTTCCTTTAATCCCACATCTTCCTTTGCTTTGAGTCTTGTTTCCTCCATCTAAAATAGAGACCACATTTCACTTAGTGGGGTGGCTTCCTTCTTTGCATATATGCTTGATGTAAAGTTGCCCCAATCCTCAAGTAGAGCATTGAGTACTATACTTGTCATTTCTCTGTCAAACATGACTTCCCCTAGCTCTTGAAGTTGATCCCTCATCTCAGACATTTTCATGAAGTAAGGAGTTATTCCTTCCTTTGATATCTTCATTGTTGATTTGGAGTAGCATCGGATGTGCTCTAGCCATGAAAATTGGTGGAGACGCTAAAGCACACGAGATCTCCAAGACCCAAAAATGGTTTGGGCAATTCTACCCGTTTAAGGAGATATTAAAATAATTAATATTTTTAATGAAGTTCCTAAGTCTAAACTTAGGAAAAATAAAATATTAATGGGTATTAATATAAAACTAGGTTAGAAGGTTCCAAATTACATGGATCAAGGCAGATCTAATCTTAGTCGTTGATTAGAGATGTAATCTCAGCCATTGAAGGACCAACAGGAAAAGTATAAGAAGAGGCTTGAGGGTCAGTTGGAGAACACACCAGAGTGATCAGTCATTCAATTCTCTAGAGTGGGGTTTGCTAAGAGAAAGTTGAATCAGTGATCAGTTTGCAACGAGGGGCAGTGAGTACGAGACGGAGAGGCAAAGATAATGCCGAGAGACCAACGCAAAGGCAGAGAGGCAGACGCAGAAGCCAGAGCAAGCCACGCAGAGGCTAACTGAGACAACACAGAGGCCAGAAGAGCTTGCGTCATTCACGCAAAAGGCAGCAGAAGTGACGCAGAAGGTCGTAGAGGCTGCACAGTGCCTCAAAGGGTTGACGCAGAGTTTTGAGGTTGACACAAAGGCCAGGAGGGCTGACACAGTGCTTCAGTTGTGCTGGAGAGGGTTTCATGGGGTAGATTTTCTAAATATCTGCTTTCGAACAGAGAGGTATCACTGCCAGTTATTTTTCTCTCTCGGGTGAGCCAGTTTGGCAACCAGTTGTACTCAAGGATATACTGCATAATAAATAACCCTCAGAATTGCTACACCGGCTTTCCCAAGTTGGGTTTTTCCAGGGACGAGTTGTCCAAAAATAACGATGTCACTTGTGTGTTTACTATTTCTTTCAGTTGTTGATCTGTAGATGGTTAAGACTATATTGTGTTTATTTCGATGTTTATATGTTTAAATAACTTGTTCGTAACTAACAAGTAGGAGAAATAAACTAGAGAATACAAATAAAATTTCTAACGGGTAATACTTAGAAATTTCAACATTCGTCTTGTACAATTCATTTCGTAGAGATATCACTTCTCTAGTTGTGCTTACCGAGAGTAGCTCTACTAGTTTATCATAGATTTCTTTTGATGTTTTAAGTTTGGAGACATAAGTAATGAGAGAGTCTTTGATGAATTCTATTAGAATCCTTTGAGCTCTTCTCTCATTCTTATTATACTTGGCTAAGGCTTGAGTTTGTTCCTTAGCAGGAATAGTGACACTCCCTTTGATGTGTTCTAGGAGTTCATTCTCCTTGAGAAGTAAACCAGTCCTCTTCTTCCATGCAAGAAAATTATTGGTCCCTACCAATTTGTTGCTTTCCTTGCAAAAAGACATCGATGTAAATTAAGAAGAGGATATATAATTACTTGATAGATTTTTAGATGTAGTGGACTTATCTCTCCTTGAAGACTTGATGGCTTGCCTTCCCTAGATCTTGATGTTCTTCAAGTTGCTTTCTCCAAGTGGACTTGCTTGATGATGAAATGTGCTTGATGGCTTGTAGCTTGATGTAGGTCCTCCTTTGATTTGATCTTCTTGTAGGTGCCTTTATGTAAGGCTCTTCTTCTTGCTTTGTAGTCTTCCCTAATGAATGATAGATGGTAGACCTTCTTGTCCTTGAAGTGATTGAGACTTCTTGATTAGATGCCTCAACTTTTTTAGATGTCCTTTCTTTGATATGTGTTCTTGAGATGCCCTTTCCTTGATGTGTCACCTTAGCTCTGATTCCATGTGGAAGAATCAAGGGCAATTCTATGTAGTGTGACTTTTCTTGACTTGATAACAATTTGTGGAGTCTTCTTACTTTTCTTGTTAGCTTAATCTTCTTCTTCTTATTAATGCATGTTTGTGTACTTCATCAAACTTCTATCAAAAACATAAGAACAAGAACACAAGATGTTGGCTCTCTGCCATGGCAAAAACCTCTCTTCTCTTGAGAGGAGACCCCTTTAGTAAGTTTCTCTTATTGAAGCTTCTTATTGATCAATGCCAAACCCTAAACCCTTGACTAGAATGTCCTCCAAGCACAAGTCAGGTCCTTTCTCCTTTTTGCACTTTGTTCCCCGGCACTTCCTTCTTCCAACACTTCATCCTCCTCCTTTTGGCATTTCATTCTTCTTTCAACTGTTGGTAAACCTTGTTGCACTTGCTCTAGATGAGATGCTTCTCTTCTATACTTAGAGACATCCTTCACTTATGTAGACACCTTCCTTCAAATGAGATCCTTCTTGAGATGTAGGTGTAGATTGAAGTGATTGTACAGCAGCCCTAGATTCTCGCACGTGTGGGAGGTTTACTTGTTGTAGTATACCCTTCTCTCCTTCGCTTGAGTACCCTTCTTCTACGCTTGAGTAGGAGGCCTTGTAGGCCTAGATTAAACCCCAATCAACGAGAGATAGTTGACTGTTTGTTGTTGTTGTCATAACCGCAGAGACAGCCTTCCTTTCCTCACATGTGTGGCTGTAACTAGCCCTAGAATAGTCCTCTTAGGCTCAGTTATGTATCCTTCTTCGTTGCGCTTGGAGACTTCTTCTTCGTCCTTCGTTACCCTTTACTTGCCTCTTTACTTCGTAGATTTCAGAGATGATAGCTTGACGTTGTGAGGGAGCGGATAGCCTCTATATATAGAGGACTGTCCCTCCTTTAGGCTGACATGAAGGCTGACTAGAAGATTGCAGGTCAACTTATCTTCTTTGCTTCGAATGGGTTTTTTGGTGATGTCATTGCATGGAGGAGACTTGTTGACTTTGCTTGGAGGTATTCTCTTGACTCTAGTACATAAACATACATGGTGTAACATGCCCTTAAAGTCTTCAACATTTTCTTTTGACTATTTGACTTACCTATAGCACTTTAATATGTGCTAGACCTATTTCAATGAGCAAGAAACTCAATAACATATATTATAAAAATAATATTTCTTTTCTTGAATAAATACAAATATCTAAAGTACATTTATGAAGACCAAACCTAGTTACATTTCCTTCAACATGTAATGATAAGTGTGGATTATAATACTTGAAAGAAGGGAAGTCTACCACATGAAAGGAGCCATCTTCAGTGTGAAAGAAGGCACTCACAAGTGCATCTACAGTTCAGTCTTGATCTGAAAAGAGGCTAGATATAACTCGGGCTTGGATTGGCATATTTTAGAAAGAAACCAAAGGTAAGTATTGTAAATAGGAAAGCCTACTACAGCATGTTCAAGGGTTCGGTCTTGGACTTGAGATATATCTAGATGATGTTGAAAATAGACCGAGAAGGAAATTCCAGGAGAAGGCCAAGGAAGAGTTTAGACGAGGGACCATGTCTCCCTAGTGTTGGTGCAGAACAATGCAGAAAAGGAGGATCAGCATAAGGAGCTTAGAAAGAGGAGTGACAAGGTCTTGGAAGCATATTGGTGTCAAGGGTTTGTGTCATGGTCATGGTACTTGTCAGTTAAAGATCTATAGGAAGAATTACTTTCAAGTTTTCCTCTCTGAGAGGGAGAGGTTTTGGCCCTGGCTTGAAAGCTAAATTTTTGTGTCTCTTGTGCATTTGATAATTGACTTGATGAAGAACATAATAATGTAAAGAAAGATAATTAAGTCACAAGTAATTATCATGAAAGAGAAATTGAATTAAACACCTTAATTTCTCAACAATTGTTACAATAATAAAAATTATTTTCTTTACTCTTTTGGCAAGTACATTACATGATGACTCAAATACATTAATGAAGACCGAACCTAGTTACATTTTCTAACATCAACCACTTACAATTATTATTAATGTGGATAACCGCTTACAAGCTTTATTGACTCAACTAACTATGACTCTGACTAAGCCCCTTGGGCTTATTACATAAATGAAGGGGTTAGGGTTGGAACCTAACATGCCCTCCCCCATCAAAAGCAACCTTGTCCTCAAGGCTGCAGCTGTAGAAACTGTTGAAGAATAGTGGTTGGTTCACATGTCGCATCTTCTGGAGAGGTGTCTTTCCACTTAATGAGGACTTCCTTGATCGTGCAGTCGCAGAAATGTCCTTCGTGAATAGCGAGGACCTGTTTGGGTCGAAGCCAATGTGAGCCTTCCTCATTCAATTATCGCGGAGTTGTTTGAAACTGACAATTGTTCCCTACAACTTTCTTGAGGCAAGATACATGGAAGATTAGCTGGATTTTTGAAGTAATCGGTAAGGCCAGTTTGTAAGCAACTGCTCCTATACGTTGAAGTACCTGAAAAGGCCCATAGAATTTTGGTGCTAGTTTCTGGCAACCCTTTTCTTTGAGAGAGGTACGCTTATAAGGTTAGTCGCAGGAACACCTGGCCACCTACTTGAAATGACCGCTAGGAACGATATTGGTCGACATGTTGCTTCATTCTATTCTGAGCTTGATGTAAATTATCTTTGAGATGAGTGATCATGGCGGCACAGTTCTGCATGAGCTAATCAACTACCTGTACTTTGGAACATACAGGGATATAAGAAGTTGGTGAAGGTGGGAGTTGGCCATACACTGCCTCATATGGCATCATCTTGGTGGCTTCGTGATAGTTAGTATTATACCACCATTCAGCTAAAGGCAGCCACTGTACCCATTGATATTGCTTGTCTAAAGTGAAGCGTCGCAGATAGGTCTCCAAACATTTGTTGATTGTTTTTGCTTGACCATCGGTTTGGGGATGATAAGTTGTACTCAGTTGGAGTTGTGTGCCCTGTAACTTAAAAAGTTCCTGCCAAAATTTGTTGGTGAAAGTGGGGTCTCGATTAGACACAATGGAAGTCAACTTGCCATGCAATTTGAAGATTTGGTCCATGAAAAATTGAGCCACCAATGTTGGGGTAAATGGGTGTGGTAGCACCCAAAAATGAGCATATTTGGAAAGTCTATCAACAACCACCATGATGACTAATTTGTTGCTTGACTTTGGGAGACCTGTAATGAAATCCATGGAAACATTTGTCCAAAGTGAAGCAGCGAGTGGCAGTTTTTGTAAGGTTCTTGGTAGCTTGGTTGTTTCCCCTTTGTTGCACTGACATACATCGTATTCAACTACAAAAGTAAGAATGTGATTTCCAACTATTATTGGGTTTGCATAATTTTTTTCCCTAGGGTGTTATCCCGTACCCCGTGCAAGGGGGAATTAAGCCCCCTGCAAACCGCCCAACAGGGGGGCTTCCACCCCCCTGCAACCATCCAAAGCATATTCACTTTTCCTAGAGGAGCAATGGTGCAAATTATAAATCAATCAGATGGCTCAAAAAGGCACCATATAGTTGCATTATAGGCTTACCAAGATATTAGCATGGAGGACAAATAAAAACTGGCTGAATTTTATATGCATAACCTTGTTATCTCTAATATGCCTGTTTGGGACCCCAATCTTTACACATCCAGTCTTTGCATTGCACTTTTGGTGCATTTTGAGCCCTAAAAGTGCATGTTGTCATGCTTATAGAGAACATATACACTGATTAAGAATGGTGTTGGAAAGGTGATGTGGAATTTAATTTTGCATCCAAGGAGTACCCAAGTTGCATACTTTTGATGAACCCTACTACACTAAAAATGTGACATACATGGAAAAACGTGATTGCAATCACATTTTTTCATGTATTTCACATTTTTCGTGTAGTAGGGTGCATCGAAAGTATACAACATGGGTACTCCTTGGATGCAAAATTAAATTCCACATCACCTTTCCAACACTATTCTTAATTAATGTATATGTTCCATTAATAGACTGTATACAATCCTTGGTTCGTCGTGTCGATACGTGGGGTTATTGTCCTTCAACTGTTGAACCCACTCTGTCAAGATGTTAGGAAGCTCTCCAAAGAAAACTTCATGGAGGTCAGTAAACATGTAACTTTGTAGCCATTTTTTTGAGTTTCGGTTCTTGTCCTCTATCTTTTTCACAACAAACTCATGCAACTTCCATCTAAACCACCATGTAATAAATGTTGAATCTAGGTTACCACTCCTAAGCTTAACGCACATATGTATATATCATTTATACATGGACATTTCAACGCTTGAACATGGGTTTCTCTCACTATAATGGAGTAGCAAATAGGTTTATTTCTTTTGACTTTTGACCTCACCCTTTAGTTCTTAGGGTTCCCCATATTAATTCTTCTGGATGGATCATATTCTCTTTTGGATGGGTCAAGACTTGTTCTCTTAACTGCAGCTTGGAATGATAAGCAAGGAGCAGCGTTCTCCTTTTCTGAACAGCATGTTACTTCATCTATTACGACTTGATAAGAGGACAACTCTTAGGTCTTTCGGCACCCCAGAAATGAGACACAACCTTCTGCAATTGACACAGGTACCTGCGGCCCAAAAACAGAGAGAGAAATGACTAAAAAACGATGCCCAGAACAGACATGTTCTCACCTTCTAGCTTGTGGCCTTCTACCCTGAATGTGATCTACCAAACAGTGACAAAAAACCCAAACATATGCCCTATTCCTCCTTTGCTAGGAGTCCCTTCTTCCTGCGGCTAGATCAAAGAACCAATGAATCCCCGAAGTTTTGTCACGTTGCTCGGCTCCGGCCAATCTCTGATGGCCCTGATCTTCTCCTCGTGGACTCTCACTCCATCCACCCCTATGATATGTCCCAAGTACAACATCTCCGTCAACCCAAACTCACACTTGGAGAGCTTGGCATAGAACTGTTGCTCCTCCAAGATGCGCAATATTGTCTCAATGTGCTGGCGATGCTCCTCCCAAGTCCTGCTGTAAATGAGGATATCATCAAAGAACACCAACACAAACTTCCTTAAGTGACTGCGGAAGATGTGATTCATGCAAGATTGGAATGTCGCTAGGGCGTTGGTTAGCCCGAAGGGCATTACCAAAAACTCAAAGTGCCTATAGTGACACCTGAAGGCGGTCTTGGGAATGTCTTGTTCCCTCACGTGAATCTGATGGTACCCAGATCTCAAATCAATCTTTGAGAAGAACCGTGCTCCTCTCAACTCATCCATCACCTCATCAATCCTGGGTATGGGATACCTGTTCTTCAGTGTCTTCTTGTTTAGGGCCCTGTAGTCAATGCACATCCTCAATGTGTCGTCCTTCTTCTTCACCAACACCACGGAAGAAGCAAAAGGACTCGTGCTCGGACGAATGTGCCGAAGGGCCAATAACTCCTGAATGGCCCGCTCAATCTCATCCCGATAGGCCTTGGGATGCCTATAGGGGGTAGTAATCACTCCCTGTATGCCCTGCTCAAGCTCAATGGTGTGCTCAAACCCCCAGTCCGGTGGTTGTCCCGACGGAATCTCCCCAAATACTGTGGCATACCGATCAAGGATGGATTGTATCTTTGGGTGCATCGCCTACCCTATAGTCCCTGCCTCTGATGCACGCAACTCCACTGCCCACTCTATGTCTCCCTTCCGGAAGACTGCCTCCATCCGATGAGCTGAACCAGTCTGAGGCGGATATGTGTGTTGTCCCTGTATCTTCTCATGCCTCCTTGTCTTCTCATCATCCCACTCCATCTCTAGGGCCTTCCAATCCATTGTGACCTTCCCTAGAGTGATAAGCCACTGAACACCCAGTACCATATTTGTGTCCGGAATATTGACCACGAAAAAGTGGTCAGTCAGTGTGTAGGTGCCCATCGTCACTGATAACTCTGGAACATAACGAGCACACACCATGGTCTGATCTCTTGGGACCAAAACTGAAAATCCATCAAAGCTCTCCGTCTGTATCCCTATCCGCTCAACCATCTGCGCATCGATGAAGTTGTGGGTTGCCCCACTGTCAACCAAAACTGATACTCGTTGGCCACGTAATGTCCCCCATACGCACAGCGTCAAATACTTGGGAACTCCTCGCAATGCTGCAAGGGCCCCTCCGGTAGGTGCAAAAGCGGCATCATCTGTTGCTGATGGTGGAGGTGGCAAAGGACCCTGCATGGCATGACTATGTCCTGGTGCCCACGGCTCTTGACAGGTAAAGCACAACCGCTTCTGCTTCAACTCCCTCCTGGCGTCATCATCAATCTGTGCTCGTCCTGGATTCCCCTTTGGAGGCGGAATCCTCACGCCCTTCCCCTTAGGCTGGAAAGCATGTCTCTGGGGGTAAGGTGTCCGGGTCCTGGGTAAGGCATCCTCTATGTCCCGGGTCCTGCTAATAGCATCCTGGAGTGTGGCTGGTCTAGTGGATCTAACTAGACCCTGAAGTGGCTCTGCTAACCCCTCAACAAACATGTAGATCCTCCGTGTCGTGGATAGATTTGGCACCATCACTGAAACCCTCAAGAAGTCTGCAATGTTGGGCTCCCGATCTGCTTGAGCCTCATCAGCTCAACAAAGTGTTGTTCCGAATCCCTCCGATCAAACCTCTCCATCAATCTCCTGGTGAACTCAGCATATGTCGTCACTGTGGAATGTCCGAGTGTAACCATCCAATGGAACCACCAATCCTAGGCCTCACCATCCAAATGTAATGTCACCACCTTGATGGCCTCTGCCTCCGGCATCTGGTTAAGCTGAAAATAGATGTCCAGCTTCTCCACCCAAGATCTTGTCGAACTGTTTGATGAACCATCAAACGTAGGCAAGTGGAATCTACTGGTTGTGCGATGGGTGTCTCCATCGTGATAATGTCGGTATCCTCTGTGATGGTCATGGGGTCTACTATCCCGCTGGAGCTGAACAAAGTCTCTGAATGAGAGGGCATCCCTGAACTCTTGCCCATAGGCCTGGTACTCTGCAAAATAATCGCCCATATGACCGGGCTCTGCCTCCTGCTAGGCTCCGGTCCCCGTGTCTGCTCCTAGGAAAGTGGTCATAGTAGAGCGTGTAAGGGCATGTGAGGCCATCTGCTGAATAGTATCACGCTAAGTGGCACCCTACTCTGGGATGTACCCAATCCCTCACCAACCTGGAAAACCCGTGGGTTCTCACGTTGTCTAGCCTCCACCGTCGTGAATCTCTGCCCCATCACCTCCATCTGCCTTGACAGATCCTGCACTGATTTGAGGAGCATGTCCACAAATCTCTTCCCATCCTCATCTGCCATCGGATCCTCCTACTCTGCGTCCACCACAAGCTCCTCCTGTTCTGCATCCACCACCCGAACACAGTCTCCCTCTCCGTAGGTGTTCTCCAATCTACGCTCAATATCTTTGTATTTCCTACCTCTATAACAAATGTAGGGTTTCTCCCTCGATGTCATAGACTGCTAGCTCCACAGGCTGAGCCAGATCTATGCTCTGATACCACTGTAATATCCCTTTCCAGGTTATTCCTCAAACCCAAGCAAAACTCCAACCAAATACGTACAAATGATATAGTAGCCGAGAAGCTCAAAGAGATAAAAATAACAGTGGTGCGACATATAATAATGTAAACATGGAATATAAGCAGATACTCAAGAAATGCAGAGAAAAATGCTAAGCCATTTTATTATACTGAGTAATGGAAAGAGTACAGGAGGTAATCAGAAAGATAGCACCTCGACTTGCACAAGGCAAGTGAAGAAATACATCCAGAATAGTAAAGAAATGGCCTCTCTCTGAACTGCGTCCAAGTTGCTAGAGCACTGTTGTGCTGCTACTACTGCATGGAATCAAGTGAGGATTTGGGGTTGTTCCCCTCCTCAGAAAATGTTGAAACTCTGGAATCAGCCTCTGCTCAATAAACCCAGAAAAACCCAGAAAGCTTTTCTGAAATAGCTGACCCGCGAAAATCACCCCCTTGAGGATCTACGCAATCTCTCAAGGCTCTATGCTGCCACTGAATAGAACCCTCCAAAACGCTGCCCGAAACTCTACCAAAATCCTCCAATATGCAAGGGTTGATCCCTTGCTCAATCTCCCAGCTCAAATCCTCCACAAAAACCCCAATCTGGAACTCCCACCAAAAGAACTGTGTCCCTCTCTTAAGACTGCGCAGTGATCAAAAATGCTCAGTTCCTCGTCACTCCAAAGATCAATCCTCCTGCAAAACACTGTTGAAAACTACCTTGCCCGAGTAGGCACTCGAAATCCCTCGGGGCTAAGGGTGAGATCTCCGAACGGAGACACTCAATGCACTAAACAGTGCTGCGGATAGGCTAAACAGCCAACGTGCTCTAAGTCGAAGTGACTAGCTCAAATGCACATAATTGAATACCAAAATGAGGAGGCTCCTCTCTCCTTTATTGCATTGGCCTATCTCAACCCTAAGGCCCACCTCCTCCAACATAGCCTCCCTCATGCCACGACGTGCTCCTATCCATCTGCGTAGTCCCTCCAAGTGTCTACGTGGTCCTTTGGCCCCCTTGGCTCCCCTTTTAAGTCACAACATTGTGCTACTAGGGAGTGACTTTATTCAAAAAGTGAGTTATGTCCCGCCTTTTCTCACCTTTTTATTTATTAATAACTATAGAAGGCAAATTTGAGCAAAATCGAATATTCCAATTAGCCATGGCTAATTAGGAATATTACAATGTCGCTTCAACAACTAATTATTATTTAATTAATCAATATTATGATTATTATTATTTATATCATTTATATTATTTTTATATATCATATTCATAATAGGTTCTAGTCTTTCTTTCTAACTTAACTTTTTCTCCAATTGTGGATGCAACAGTCACTGTATCACAAGTATAGTAACCATGATGAAAAAGTAGCATGAACCTTTCGAACCATTTATAAGGAGCTAATATTTTGAATAATTTGCATGGCTATCTGAATTCACTTCCCAATTTTCTAAAAAATAGCTAGTTTCAATCCAACTTTAACAACTACTTAGAGAACAAAGCTGTCATTTGATTTCAACTACAACATACCTGGCCAAGCTCCTCATTCAGATTTGATGTCCGTGCTAAAGCAGGAGTATTGCTGTCTCTGTGATACATATTCATATCCTTGTTGATAAATTGTGTACATTGGATAAACTTTATCATCTGAGAATGGAACAAAAAGAGAGTTATCCGATAAAATTTAATTGGGGAAAACAAAGATTAAAAAACTACAAAACAAAATATATCGTAATCCAAGGGAAAATTTCTAACTTAATGTACAGATTTTCCAAAAGATAATATTTCACAGCAAAAAAAAGAAAAAAATTGAACGAGAATACACACCTCAATTGACACATATAGTGAAATGGGAATAATTGTTGAGTATAGTGTCACAAGCGTGAACAGTGTAAGACACGCAACCTAGATGCTCAAACAAAAAAGACAAAAATGAAAGCCCACTTCAAAAAACAACTGCTAAATATTTGAATAAAAATAACTTATCAGCATCCTTCGAAGCCTAGAGAGGAATTCAATGCTTCCGAAAATTTTATGAACATAAACCTATGCACAAATATATGACGAAATCATAGACAATAGTTATATACTAAGATGTCACAGTACCACAAATCTGTTGTTAGGGTTGAACTGCTTCTCAACATCTGCAACAAGGCCCAGATAATAGTACTTGCGGTTGATGAAAACTCCACTGCCATTTTCACCAGAAATCAAAAGCTTCTTTAACAAATTTAGAAAAATGGATTGAGAAAAAATCTAGCATGGATGCTTTGCATGTTTCAAAAGAATTATTTTCAGTTATTCCAAATTATTAAAAAATATGAGTTATGTCAATCCCAGGTGAAAGCTATAAACCATATAAAAAATAAAAGCAACGAGCATCTTTTATAACCACATCAAAATAACAGCGTGCAAATATTTGGGAAGAACACAGGAGATGGGAGGTTCATCTATAGGCAGTGTCATCAAGTACCATTATCCATAAAGTTGGTCGATGGTTATCCATAAGTTTGATCACAGAGTTAGACAACCAGCTGGCAGACCCCCAAAGTTTTCATTGCCAGACTAGTGATGGCATGTCATTACTGATTTAGAGCAAAATGACACCATCAGTCTCTCGAGTCCTATATAAGGACTTGAACAGATTCTCATAGCGAATTTTCAGTGATGCACTTATTTCTGCATTAATGGATCCATAGGGGCTTGAGGCTGGATCTGCAGATCCACATTTGGAATATGTCTCCATGTAAAACTGCCAGGTAAACAGATTCTTCAAGCCTGGAAATGGATCTCATGCCACCTAAATGGATCCCGTGCCAGGCTCCAGCTAGCTCTCAACACCAGATCCCAAGCAAATAACAATTGAGTTTTTAGTTTTTTGGGAAAAAAATTGAAAGATGTTTTTCCCTTGTTTGAAATGCTAAGCAGTAGATACTCTATTTAGACTTTTAGTTAAATTACTTACTATTTATCTGTAAGCTGTCAAGATGTAAAGGTAAATTATTAATTACCTGTAGCCTGTAGGTTGTATAGCATATAATGATGCTAACAGGAAAGGTCTGAAACATTAAATTTTTAGGTTTCAGTTTCTGATGATGCCAGAGGAAAAGCTCTGGGAAAAGTTTGAAACATTATATAGATAAAATTATATAGTATAGACATACTAACATAATCTTCAATTTTCTTTCTGTACACAGGATGGTTGTGTCATTAATAATTTATTAGATCAATCCCATCCAACTCTAAGAGAAGGCTCCCCTTAGAACAGTATAATACATAGACAAGGCATGTTATCAAATCTTGTACAGCAATTGTTTACCTTCATACCTAGTTGGGAAGCTTTCAAGAAATGTAACTGGCTGATCAAATTTGTATTCTCTTTGTGTAAGGCATTATGCATCATGATTTCAATCTTCAGATTATGAATTATCTAATGATTTCAGTTTGAATGTTGTGATTCATAAATGGTTTTGATTCTTAACTTTGAATATGTTTTTTAAAATTTAAGAAATATTATTATAGTTTTTGTACATGAATTTTTCCATCATATCCACATCCTGCCTTTTCAAATATCTGGCATATCTGTATCCATTTCCTGGTAACTTAGACTTGTTGTATTTGTCATGGTACTAGTTGTACAACTATATGAATTATTATACTATATCTATTTCCTTTGTTGTTGGGATTAATGATCATTTCAAGGAAACACCATTGTATTTTCATATATATAATGCACCGTGTGTTTATATATGTATGTGTTGTTTCACAGGATGTCCAATGAGTCTTGAATTCTTGTGTGCAAATCATTTGACGGAATCTAACAATTGGTTTCAGAGCAATTCTACCTCATAAATTCAAACAAGAGTTGTTGATCTCAGGTCACTGCATATTGCAGAATTGTGTGACCCTGGTAAGAGTTTGGTCAATCATAGATTGTAGGATGTCACGATATTCAACATCCAACAATTGTGGATCCAAAAGGTGTTTGGTTTGCAGCCCAAACTACCCATAAAGTCTAAAGCTAAAGGAAAGCAATTGGATGGTGTAATTGTGGTGGATCAATTTTGGGTTTACTTACATGGAGTTAATGGAAATAGAGATATCTGGAATTCAACATTTCAAGGAAGAAAAATTGAACATTTCAAAGATTCATGTGGAAGAATACCTTGTCAATCAAGAATCATGGTAAGATCCTCCAAAAGTAACTAGCTAGAAACAGAATGGAAAGAAAGCCAAGTTAGTGATGATCTTGAACCTTGACAATATTATATTTTATCATGTTCATGATTTGAAGATGGCGAAGGAAGAAACAAGCACATTCATGAGAATTTTTTAGACAAAGAACCTTGCCTATGTGTTAAATTCTAAATCCAGTAACCTGGACTTATTTCATAGCAGATTATCTTCTACTGATTAAAAGCACGACTGGGATCTTAACATAAACAAAAAAATATTCAGCAGAAGCAAATAACACAACCAATCTCAATCACAAATTAGCACACACAATTTCTTCTCAATCAACAGTTCTTCATTATCTTCAGAACCTACTTGAGCTCCCTTACTGGGAAAATGGCCCACTAAGGAAATTACAAACATAACAATGAACCTAGATGTCTAATCCAACTGGTTACTGATCAAGCCTTGCATCTGTCCTTTGATCAGATTTCGACATCTGGATGGATCTCAGTGTATTTCTCAAGATCATCCTCCTGTTCATGTTGTTGCTCTAGAACAGATCCCCTAGAGTTTCGTAAATCCCCCTAGCTGTCTTCTTTTCTGCCAAGTGAGGAACCAAGTGATCCTTCATAGCATCCATAATGGCATGCTGATCTCTAATGTCCTTTTCATGGGCTGCCAACTATGCTGGATCTATTGGCGAATGGATATCCTATCCACGATCTCCCAAAGGTCATTCTCCTTCGGAAGCAAGGTAGCCCTTTCCTTCGAGGGCAACAAATTTGATGTCCCATCCAACCAATCCACAAATCTGGGACTGGTCGCTGCCATCTCTAATCTAATAATTTAGCCTTGTGCTTAGTCCTTCAAGCACCCACAAGAATAATGTTGGTTTATAGATACTTTAGAATCTCCCTCTTGGATCTATGCTTTGATCCTTTAAAACATCCACACAAAAAATTTGTTGCCAATCCCCCAACTAGTATAGTCTCCCTCTCTCCCTTTGACAGTTGTCCTCTCCCGATCCTGTTGGCAAGCCTATCATTGCAAATTTCTAGCAATTATAAACCGCTACCTATTGTCAACACGTTGCACTTTTTAATTTCTTTGCAATATTGTATGGTTGAACTGTGTCCCTACGCTATCATAGCTAGTTGCATGGCCTCATCCATTGTTGCTCAATGTGTTTGCGTCGTCTTGACCCTCCCCACAAGGCGCAAGCGATTCTTCTTCTCTCTATCATTGCTAGCTTATTGTCGACAAGTTAGCCCTACACGCCCCGCAGTTCCTACCTTTTCCTATCGCAGTTGAACTCTAGACTCAGTTCACGATTGGATGAATTACACATGTTTATGCAGGCTCATGGGTGCTGCCAAATTTTTTCGTTGCGCCTGAAACCAGTTGATTGGCCTATTTTAGTTTAAAAATATCTATCTAATGTCAACACTAACTGCACTATTTTTCAAAGATCAATATTTTCAGGTTCTTTTAGACAAATAAAAGATGTTCATTTATGGACTATTTGGTGGTCTTAGATCCATTGCAGAGTTTTTTGAGAAAAAAATGGTGGGACCTATTGACCATTGGAGTGGTACCTGGTGATTATATGAAGACTCCATGCCCAAGGATGATCCAAAGGACACTTGTACCATCAGATATCATCAGTCAACAGTGTTTTAACTCTACTTCTATCTTCTCATCATCTTTCTTGTACCCAGATTCCACACGCTGCGGGGAATTGTAATAAGTGATACTAGTAATGATGAATTTTTGAGTATGTAACAGGCCTAGGATGTTGGAACTCGATCAGCAAGCGAGTACACCTTGGAGTGTTTTTTTAATCTGGTTAATTATCCCTTCTTTTTCAAAGGCGGATAATTTTCTGGGTTTTTTCACTCACGTTTTACCCCAAAGCTAGGGTGACGTTTGAAGGTTCAGCCCCTAACACATCTCAGTGTCTAGAGTCGATGTATATTACCTTACTAGATCACACAAAAAATTTCATAGAATTTGGTTAGGTCTAAGTAGTCATTTTTTAATTTTTTAGATTTTCTACACTGCGGAAATTGCAAATAAAATTGTATTTGTAATGTAATATACTAATAAGTAATGTCTAGAGAAGTTGTATGGGGTATGAGTAATGAAATTTGTACCTCTCAACCTCAACTTTCTACTATGACACACTTTGAGGGGTTAAAATGTGTTTTCAACCTTCAAACCCCCTTTTCCTAAGTTTAGTGGGAAATCTGACAATTAAATAAGCCAAAAATCAAATAAATGGAGAAAAATAAATATCCACACATCCTAAATGTTGTGGAAATGAGGTGGAAAATTATGGGGGAGTAAAAGTGAAGTCTCAAGGTGATGTGGACTCCTAAAATCAAGGAAAGGACATGTGCTCAAATAAAATCAAATTTCTGGCATTTAATAAGAAAACTGCATACTTGGAAATTCGAATTTGTGAAGTTAATACACATTTGGGAGGATTTGGGAGAGTATTTGGTGGATATTTTTGTGGGAAATTGTCTTCACATGGGTTACCACCCATATACACTTGTCATTCCATCATAAAATTCGAATTTGGCACATAAGGGAAGAAAATGATGTTCACTTGCCAGAATTCGATTTTTACACTTGGCATTGGAGCAACATTCAACAAATTCGAATTTTTCTTTGGGATTGTCACCTCATGCCACTTGTTTAATCACTTCTACATTGGGATTGGCTCCAATGCCATTTGTCATTGTCATTTTTCATTGGCATTTGCTCCCAAATCTCTATATAATAAAGCCATGGGCTCTCATATTGTATCATGTAATAAGCTATTGGGCTTGAGGAAATTCTGTCATTTTGTACTTGCATACTTTTTTAATATGATCGAGACTTTGGGGCTATCTGGCTAGTGTTCTTTTGGCGTTATGAAGTGATGTCATTTCATACTATTGTTATTGTGTTTAATTTCTTTCGCATGTTCAATTATTGGTTATGCTTGCCATCCTGCTTGGATTGATGTGTGCAAGCTATCTTGCACATATCATTGGTTTAGAGTAATATTCTAGGGATAATCTTGCCAATTCATTTTAGGAGGAATGTTTGGTTTATTTTATTCATTATATTGCTCTAATCTTGTGCAAACTAATACATGTTCAAGTGTGTAGGAAAGATCTTTTGTGTTGTGTGTAGGAATCCATCTGAAAATGGGAGAAATCTCAATTAGATCAACTCACTCCTAGAGTCACAGCGATCCACGACTCAGCCATTTTTTTGCTCCAAGTTTTCTATCCAATGAAGAGGAAGAGAGAGTTTTCTTAGTCTATAGCTACTTGATCACCATTTAAAATTCAAAATACTTCTTTGGTTCTAGTTCTTTCAAAGTTATATCTCCTATTCAAGAGTCATTTCTAAAGCTAAGCAACTATGGGCGTTCACTCCCATTACTTGAGCTAGTACTTTGTAAATTAAATTATAAGTTTAGTTTTGGTTTCTTTTTCCTAATTTCACACTAACAATTGCTATTTTTTTGTGTTTTGCAACCCATGGGATTGAGCATTGGCCAGCAAGGAGCTTGAAGAGAAGCTTTGGAGAACTACTCACTCGTGTGTATGCAGGACCCCCTCACGTTGTCCAAAGATTGATTTCGAGGGAGGCCATAAGCACTTGGGAGAGAGTTTCAAACTCATCTAGGTCGTGGGCCTTTTAAGCCTTGTGAATCTCTTTTGGAGATTTTTTTCCATCTTCAAGTTTGTTGTTGTTATATTTTTAGGGAGTGAGTCTAGCTTTGTTAGAGTCTCATCTTTGTAAAGATCTCTCTCGTATTGTGGGTTGCCCTCTTAGAGGCATGTTTACTTGGTTTAAACGCTAATAAAAGATAAAAGATTTTGTTGGGGGGAGCTTGAGATTTTTCCCATGGCATCCCCCTTCCTCATTTAAAAGATGGATTCATGTGGGTGCCCTAATCTTGCTTTTAGTTTTTTCTTAGCTTTCTAGCTTTTAAATTTCATATTGTGAATATGCTTAAAATTAATACATTTCACTCCCACATGCATACGCTCTCAAGTTTTGCTAACTATTTCTCTTTAAAGCATTTGCATGAAGCATTAGTTTCAATTGGGGAATTAACACAATTTGCACTTCATCCAGGCATTTTAGCATAGGAAAGCCCCAAGCCTCATTAAAACTTACCTCCAACTTAAGTTGGTTGAATAGACTTTTAAAGACCCTCTACCTCTATTGACTCCTCATTGTGAGATCCAAACATTTGGGCGAGGATGAGGTCTGAGGACTAGAGTTCAATTGTAACTTTGCCTTAGCACTAATTAATAAAATAAACCAATAACTCATTCCATCATCTTTGTTTTGTTTGCAAACTTCTTAAATTTCTTGATATCTTGGTGGTTTAAAGTCTCACATGCAAATCTTATCTCAAGAGACACTTTGGATGCAAGTATTGTAATTCCTTTTAATTTTGCAACAAGTTTAATTTTTCTTGTACTTGGAAATTGACTCATCTTGTGGTTTAATTATTGTCATAAATGGTTGATTTCACTTTCAAGTACTATTATTTTGGGTTGCAAACTTAATTGCATGTTGTCATCTTGATCTAACATTTGAGTTATTTTTGTATCCTTTTGATACAGATAGTTTCCTTGCTTTGATTTGTAGACTTATTCATCTTGAAGGCATTTATAATATCTTGTGCTAACAATTTATTGTTTCACTTTTCAAGATTATTTTGGCTTTCCATTTGAAAGCATTTCACTTCATTCTAAGCAAATACAATTTCATTTCTTAAAGAGCAATATTTTGAAGGCACTAGTTGTTTATGTATTGCATGCTTATCTTATGTATTTATGGCTATTACTCATATCAGTTTTGCTTATAAATCTTAAAGAAACAATCTATTTAACTCTAACAATTCTCCTAGAAACTCACATCTTTTTAAATTAACTTTTCATTAGGGACCACCCACCTTAGCTAAACTAGGAGATAGCTCAAACAAAGAGAGTTGGGATTAGTGTGACGGCCCCTTCTCTGAGTTCCCTGCCACCAACCACACCTTGTGGGGTTGAAGGCTTTTCTCAATAACTTGCAGGTAGGTGTAGGCGGCAGGGTCAATAGGACCGAGGCCTAATCTCCAATTATCAATCTAAGTCGACGAGCCAAACCAACGCAACCAAAGTCGAGCGCTTAAGTCCAAACTACAAGCCACAATACAAGTCAAGGGTCAAGCCCACGAAGGTGCTTTAGTGCTCAGGGGGTGGATATAGACACCGTGAATGCTACTTCCTCCTATAAATGTGGCATAAACCACTGTGCAACAAATAAAATACAAAGGCGCCAAAAAAATTGCAGTGTTGACTAGTTAAACCCTAGCACCAGTAGATGAAATTGCTAAGTGTGCTCATTCAAAGTGTATGCCTCTAGCTGTCTAAAAATTTCCAAGCATGTCGAATTTGTGTCAAAGAAAAGGCACACGCAGTTTGACAATCACCAAGGAAAACGAATAGACAGTATTTTTGCTATTTTCAATAATACAGAGGCATCATTGTTCAATTTTTATCAACATGATTGCCAAAGACTGATCCTCTAGGTGTTCAAACATTCAACGCTGCCAGATCAAGGAGATAACGCCCAGTTCACACAAATGCACAACTGTTGGGTTATTGAATGTGAAAGGGTATAAGAGCCATGGTGTCCAAAAAGAATCGCAAAAAACTCCAAGAGCCAAGTTATATCTTAGGGTACGAAGATTTGGCCTCTGGTTTTGCGTTTGTTTGTGGATTTATTCAGGTGTAGAGTATTCGACATATTCGACATATGACAAATCATCAAGATATCAAAGCGAAAGGAGCTAGATGTCAAGTCATTTAAGGTGTCATTGAAAGAGTTGGGGGTCTGGAGACAGTATCAATCTCATGCATGTATTCCAAGCCAAGTGTTATCTCAAACACCGATCGTCACATGGTCTCAGCATTCATCATAAGCGCATTTAATAACGAGAATATTTTTGCTGCAAAATGTTGAAATTTGGTACCGGAGGACAGGTGGTTCCCTAAGGCTTTGATCTTTGGCCTAGGAAAAAGTGTCCAAAAGATTTTAATTTTTCTCCTAAAGTGACTTTATAATTTTTATAAAGTTAAAATCTAATTTAAAAGTGACTTTAAGTGATAAAGTTACTAAGTCTAATTTTAAAGTGACTTTTATAAAGTCAATGAAAAATTAGAAAGGAAAAGTGACTTTGGAAATAAATGACTAAGTGGGTCTTTATTTTTTTTTCTCTGTAAAAGCTATTTCTATTAACTGGTAAACATAATAAAATTACATGAGGTAGCGGCTGCAACCCTGCAGGAGCCCGCACGTCTAATACTTTACAAAACTTCCCCATTACAGTAGAAGCCGGGGAATCTCAACAAAACTAACAGCCAATTCAATTGGCATTACAAACATACTGAGAGAGAAAGAACTCAAGATAAGCATATAACCAGAGCTAAGAACCCTGGACCGAGACCTGAACATACGCCACGGCAAGGAGAAACTCAAAACTAGGCATTGCTTCCAAAGCAGCCTCCAGAGAACCAAAAAGAGCGACCCAAAGAACCACTTGTTCATTTTTCCTCGTCCCCCTGTGTCTCCTCGGCCTGCAGACACACATCGTCCTGGCTGAACACTTCTTTGTCACCCAACACGTTGCCCTCCTGCATCTTGTCGGTGGTGCCAGCGTCAGGGTCCAAAACTAGATTAACACAGTCAACCAAGGGAGGAATTGAGGGTGGCGAATCGACCTGGATAATTGGTTCAGCTTCCCTTTTGGCATCCATGGCAATTTTGGCAGAGGAACGCTCACTGCTGTTGGAGGAATTGGGGTTGATGCAGGAGATAGGAGGGACCTGGTTGACCTCCTCAGACATTAAGATGGTTATCTGGGCTGAAATCAGAGGGCGGTTCAAATTGCTTTGAAATTTAAAATGAGTGGACTGAAAGGCACTATTTGGAATCGGATGGCGAGTGGGATTGTTGGAAGGAGGATCCTCAGGGGAGGAAGTGAGATTAATGGTAGTGAGCAGCGGGGTGGGCTGAGGGCGAGCGGAGGGACGCTTACTGCTACCAGGTCGTTCACCCGAGCGGGAACGTTTCCCTGGTCTCTTCATAGTGCTGACTATCAACGAAACCTCAACAGAACCAGCGCTGAACCCAGAATTATGCCTCAGATGAACCGAGGGCACCAAACCAAATCGAAAAGCAAAGCAAAACACAATAGAAACTCGAAACCCCACCGAAACCTCAACAGAACCAGTGCAGAACCCGGAATTATGCCTCAGATGAACCGAGGGCGCCGAACCGAAACGAAAAGCAGAGCAAAACACAATAGAAACTCGAAACCAAGAGACAAAGCAGGTATAGCTTATGAAACAACGTATGGACCACTTACCCCAGGCCACCGAAGGATTTCCAGAGCGCACGCAAGTAGAGTGGAAGCGCTGCAAATTCGAGCCAGAACCAGCTCGAATTTCCCCTCTGAGGCTAGATGCCCTCTCAGCTTCTCCTTCAGTTCTCAGAACGAACCGAACAACATAATCCTTAACCGTCTGCATAATGGAAAAATCAGCGGGAGCCTCCAGGTAAATAACAATCAACAGGCTGCGTTGGACTTCGGCCTCCATTAATGGCGTCGTCCTGCACCGTCCCTTGTCCATTAAAACATTCTTCCCTCCTCGCTTCGAAACCTGGGGCTCCACGCTGCTGAGCAGGTGGCGGTACGCTAGGAGTTGACGCTGCATGAATGCCATTTATGGCAGGAGCATCACCCGGATCCGGGACTAAGTGGGTCTTTATTAAAGTGGGGTGAATTAAAAAATAGAAAGTGAGATTTAAATGTGCATTTAATCTCACCCATAAATCTAAATCTATCTCAGCCATTAGATTTAGGGATCACCCAAAAGTCATTTAGGGTTGGGTTAAGGGAGGAAAATGAGGAAAAGATCATTCATTCTTTCATGAGCAGATTGGGAGAAGGAGAGCAAGAGAGCAAGGGAGATTTATGGACAGGAAGGAGAAGGAGGCAGCAGCTTGGCACATATTCTAAGGCAGCTCTTCAGCAAATCAGTACAGCTTAAAGAACAAGCAGAAAAAGGCAGATTTCTGCTGAGAAAATTGGGAAAGAACTGATTTTTGGGCACGAATTTCGAGGAGACGAATATCTGCATGGGAACCGAGGTCTGTCCGTACAGTCCGTACGGTCGTCCGTACAGCGAAGTTCCAGTTTGTCTGTTTGGCTGAAAAACAGATAAGTTTGCTTGCTGGAAAATTTTATTTTGCTGAAAATTTTCTCACTGTAAAAGGCATTTTCCATAAATAAAGAAGAGCTCTCAAACTGGTTTTCCCCAAGAGTTGTAGGGGGTTTTTCCAGGGTCACATTGACCAAAAATCTCTGTGTTTAAATGTGTTTTAAATCGCTGTTTATTACTGCTGATTTTTATTTCTGCAATTTCCAGATTCTGTAAAATTTCCAGAATTTGTGTTTTCAGGAAAGAAAAATAATAAATAATAAATAATAAATAATAAATAATAAATAAATAAAATAATAATAATAACAATAATAATAAATAAAATAAAATATATATATATATAGATATATAATTTTTCAGCTTGTTAAATGTATGGTTATGGGAAAGGGCATTTAACTATATGGGAGAAATAAGGAGAAACTGAAAACCAGGGTGGGAAAACAGAAATTTTTACACAAAATGGGCAACAAGCATTGATATGAATACATAAATTGGGTGATAGAAACCTATGAAAATGCATGATCACGTTCAAGTTGTAACAACTGAACCGAGATCAGTGAATGTGGAAGAGCCAAAAATCCTAGAATGAAGACGAAAGTTGAAGCAACAAAACTTATAGCTTGTTGGCTTGAATGTAAAAATACACAAGGTATTTTGTAAGTAATATTTTATTAATATATATAAATTGTACAAGTGATGTCGAATGTTACAATGAGGACTCGCATATATACTATGCAGGTGTCCCTTCACGATTGGGCATGTCTTTTAGACATGCCTTTTCATTTAACTAATGACTACTTAACATAATCATTACTTGATTATTTAGTATTTACATTTATTTATATTTATTTTATTTTATAAATTTATGTTCGTAACATTGGCCCTTCCTTCAAAAGCTTTGTCCTCAAAGCTTATTGTAGGCAGATTCCTTTAATTTAACCTCGAATAATTGTCTTTGCTTGGCTCACGTCATTTTTTATAATTGGTCACTAGTACCTCTGTCTGTGTAATTCACTGGTAACACTGTCTTGAATCAAGGGTTATCGCTCGAATTTTTTTATTTATTTTTTAATAATAATAATACTAAATTTAAATAATAATAATAATATTATTAATTATTATTTGTTTTTTATTTATAAATAATCAAATTATATAATTATATAATTAAATTAATTTAAATTATATAAATTAATTAATTAATTTAATGAAATTGTGTATTGACCCCTCAACCCTGTTATTATATGATATATCAATTATAAGGTTAAAAATTAATTGGGTCAACCGATCGGTGTCTATAGATCACGAGTCACGTTGTTTGATGGTGAACCCACAAGGGATGGCTTCGGGGGAGGGAACGACAAGGTAGCGCTCACTGGTGGTCGTTATATACCATGATCGGGACAACATTCTTGATAGAGCATTGAGTCGGTCTATCAGGAAGGATGGCACGGACTAAGGATTGGTTTTACGCCTAGTGCGTAGTCAAATGTACAGGGGTTCGTGCAATATGGCAATTCTCAACAACCTAACGTCACCCATCATTATCAACTAATGAGGCACACCCGTCGCCATCCGCATCATGTCTGTGAAGAGGCGGCCAACAATGCTTGCAAGCATACATTTGTGCTGATCATCGGGTGAGACGAAAAGATCCATGGTGTGCATACACCCTTGATTTTTCTCTATTGGTCGTTTATACCTTGGACAAGGCTTGGAATTACAAAATATCCAGTATGCGCAGAGTGAATCACCATCACTAATTTGATCAATCCATTTTTTACTATGTTGTAGCTTATTGGATGATGGGCCTCCTCTAAACAATCCCAACAAAATTTATGTGAGCAATTGCAAAAAACCTCTTGAGTTGCATTAGAAGCAGAGTCAACCTCCACATAGTTAGATGTTGGACACCATTTCACCCTTATGTTTTGTTCAACATATGATCTCACAAGATATGTTGTATACTTGCTAGTGTCTTCCTCAGATAACCGCAAAGAAAAACCATGTCTTCGCTCACAATGGCACAAAGATCATGATCGTGACAGAGAGAGAACGCACAAGGCTTCTGCCAATTGGTTAAATTGTAAAGATCATGCAAGAGAAACACAATCTCAAAGTCCTCCCCTTTACTCAAAAGCTTAATATAAATCTCCACAAGGTCTGAAATGAAAATTCTATGATAGTCACAATAGGGGCCTGAGAAAAACCGACCCACTGTCTTCCCCACAAGCGTCGTACTGGTGCCTGGCCATTCCCACGCGAACATGCCTTGTAAGTGCAATTCCCACAACAAAATGGGCAAACCTTTTCCTTATCTGCTTCTGCATATTTGGGGTACCAGTTAGCAATACAGGAAAAACACAGTAATGCTTTCCTTTGCATTTTAAACAACGGACTAACTTCACTTTGTCATTCTTCTGACATTGATGGCATATTGCAGTTTCTGCCTCACCCAAGGTACAAATGCTCTCGCTAGAGGGATCAAAAAGAGGCTTGCTTATCAAATTTTTTGGAGTTTTGGTTTTAGCAAAAGGTGTGTGGAATTGATACCGTGGAAAATCAGTCTCTCTTTCAATTCCACGGTTTCTTAAGATATCCACCTCGGCTTCTTCACTACTAAACAGTTGGGAGTGCCAAATAGATGTGCATGACTGATACATAAGCTGGCTTTTTGGAACCTTCTCTTTTGATTTCTTATTCATTAGGATGCTAGGGAATTCCAACCCAGCAGTGGCAGAAATATGTGGCTTTTCAACTTCATTCTGCTTGTTTTCAAACACTGGCTCGCTGCTTTCCTCCTTTTTCCTCATCTTCTTCTCGCTGGTGCGCTTGGCAGAATTTGCAACCATCCTTTTCGCTTGAAAATAATGCTTTTCACTACAAGTTCTAATTAAATTCTCAGCTGAACACTTTCCTTTAGTCTTTGGCCCATTTTCTTTCTGCGCATAGATCCTTCCTTGTAAAGACATACTAGTTTCCTGCAGATCTCTATCCCTATCCTGCATGCTTTCCACACCTCCATTTCTTGCTTGCTTATCATCACAAGTTTGTGCAAGATTCTCAGGTTATGCCTCAATGAAATGTTTCCCTTCACCATGTTTATTACCTTCCTCCAATGAGGAATCTGGAATTCCTTGCTTTTCTACTAACATAATGTTTTTGCAAGAAACATTTTCAGCATGCTTCTCTGCATTACACTGACCGATTTCTACCCTCATCAAATCCGATATTTGTTCTAGTTGCCCAATATTCTTTTGGTTAATGGTTTCAATATCACCGTGATCCTCAATCTTACTGTTTTTATTATTTTGCAATGGATTTGGCATGTCTTGGATTTTGTCTAGCATATCAACCTCCATCGAAGTGTTTGTAACATGTTCTTTAACAGTTTCTCGTAAGCTTGGAATGTCATCTTTATCTTTTTCATTTGGATCATCATCTTGATCTATATCAACTTCATCGGAATCATCATCTTGATCATTATCTTCTTCTCCTGCTTCACCTTGTTTCGTTTCTTCAATGACACTATCATCTACCTTATTATGGATTTCCTTTCGACATGCTTTAACTTCTACATATGATTTTTCTAAATGCTTAAATGCTTCTTGAATTTTACTAAATTGCTCCAAGAATTCAGGATGTGAACGTAATGGCATATTGTGCAGCGAACAAAGTTCAAAGACTCGCATGGTTATATTGTGCAGCATGGCTCTGATACCAATAAAGCAACAAAACTTATAGCTTGTTGGCTTGAATGTAAAAATACACGAGGTATTTTGTAAGTAATATTTTATTAATATATATAAATTGTAAAAGTGATGTAAAATGTTACAATGAGGACCAGAGGTGAAGGGAAAAAAGGCCACGGTCAGCAAACGAATGAGCCAGGCAACAACCAGGAAAGGGCCACGGCAATCAAAGAGCTAGGGGTTATCTTAAGCCTTAGAAAATTTAAAATTTTTCCCAAAAGATTTTTGAATTTCGAACTGAGATATTTTTGCCTTCAATCGTTCTCAAATAATTATTATCAAAACCCCATAACTGAATGCTTCAATGAAAGATCTAATCGTTTTTTAACCCTGCAAACAAATTTTGAGCCCAGATCTGAATGCTTCAATAGTTGTTGAAAGCAAGGTTTGACTTGGTCTTGGAGGGTATTGGTCAAGGGTCAAAGGTCTTGGAATTTGTTAATTGAAGGTCTATAAGAAGAGAAAAAAATCTGGTGGGTTTTCCTCTCAAGTTAGAGAGGTCTTGGCTCTAATTGATCGCCTACAACTTGTGTCTAATTGTCTCATTGATTTTACTATTTTCCAGTTGTTTGATGACAGAGGAACACTAATAATAATCAAGTACAAGAAGAAGCTTATTAAATTAGGTAAAAATATATCACAAGCAGTTATCCAAGATAGAGAAATCGCCTACTCTTATTGCCTCTAGATTTCTTAACATGGTATCAAAGCTAAGGTGACAAGACAAGGAAAGGCAGCTAAAAGGACACTCAAAGGCCAAAGCACTATCAAAAGGAGTATCAAGAAAGATCAAAACATTGACATGAAGAAGACATTCCCAAGGACCGAGTACAAGCAAAGAAGACCTCAAAACCCTAGCTTATCAGAAGGGGGTTTCTCACTTGAAGCATTGTTGGGAAACTCACACATCATCATCAAAGAAGATCTCAAGGACTCTACCTAGAAGGACTAGACATTGAAGCATCTTGAAGTCTATACATTCAAGGGAAGCAAGAAGAGGTGTTGTCATCATCATCAAGAAATCAAGGTGATCTACCTCTCTTTGGAGGATCACTTTTGAAGGAAGACATCTTCATCAAGAAGGCATCTTCTATTATCAACACCATCATCAAAATCAAGAAGACATCAAGTTGAAGATATTGTCATCAAGGAGCATCTTCACTTGACAAGTAAGTACCTTTATATTTATGACTAAATCTGCTATCAAAATGACTTCATTTTTCAAGGAAAGCAACAAACTGGTTGGGTCATCAAACTTTCTTGCATGGAAGAAGAGGATCGATTTGATCCCCATAGAAAATGAAGTTGTTGATCATGTCAAGGGTGCAATCACTAAACCTCCAAAGGAAGAAGCCCAAGCTCTTCCAAGGTACATGAAAGGGGAAGTAAGGGCTCAAAGGTTTCTCATAGAATCCATCAAGGATCCCCTCATACCTTATGTATCAAAGTTAGAGACATCAAATGAAATATATCACAAGCTAGTAGAATTATTCTCCGTGAGTACTGCTGGAGAAGTAATATCATTAAGACAAGAACTCTACAAGATGAATATATCTAAGGAAGAAGGAATAGCCTCAAACTTTATGAGGGTATCAGAAATAAGAGACCAAATATAAGAATTGGGAGAAATAATGTCCACCAAAAAAATGACCACCATAATGCTCAATGCACTACCAGAGGAATGGGGCAACTTTACATCAAGCATCTATGGAAAGAAGGAAGCTACCCCATTCAATGAACTATGGTCATTATGTAAGATTGAAGAAACTCAATTAAAGGAAAAAAGTGATGTAGGATCAAACGAGCAAGCTCAAGCATTTGCAGCCATGGCTAAGAAGAAAGGAAGGTTTGGAAGGTTTGGTCCTCAGAAAAAGAACAAGAAGAATATGTCAAAAGTCCAATGATATGGCTATCATGAATATGGGCAATACAAGAGAAATTGTCCTAAACTCAAGAAGGACAACAACAAAAAAGGAAGGGAAGAGGCGCATATCACCGAAGAAGTGGAAGAAGCTCAAAAGAAGAAGTCAAAGAAAGAGGAAATAAAAGATCTCTACCATGATTGAGATAATCTCCTCCACTTTAGTTTTTGTAAAGAATAGCGATCATGGTAAGAAACATTAAAAGCATGATAAGATGCATCATTTAGGAGATGGCATCATTATAGCATATTGTTGAAGCAAGAGTTCATGATATCTTTAGAAATAGCTTGACAAATTGTTGAGTAGAAGTCTACATAAATGTAGCAGATGTCATATAAAGGAAGTAGCTCTTGGTAACCTCATTGCAAGCATGTGTAGTGCATATGAAATAAAGTCATCTAGCATGATAGTTGGAAATCATCATATAGCATCATTATAGCATATTGTTGAAGCAAGAGTTCATGATATCTTTAGAAATAGCTTGACAAATTGTTGAGTAGAAGTCTACATAAATGTAGCAGATGTCATATAAAGGAAGTAGCTCTTGGTAACCTCATTGCAAGCATGTGTAGTGCATATGAAAGAAAGTCATCTAGCATGATAGTTGGAAATCATCATACATCATCATCATGAGAAAGGAGCTTCTGTCAAATGAGAATAATCTAGATCCTCTGTTGGAATCTTCATTGGAAAGTTCACCTCTCTTGAAGGAAGCAAGTGTCTCGCTGAGAATTCCAACTTGTATGGGATTCATTGTTTGAAAGGATGATGGTATAGTGACAAAAGAATGCAGCATGACGAGATGGTTGAAGTACTCACAAACGAGAAAAGAAAGTTGTAGAAGGAAGCCTAGATGACCACAAAAAGGAAAGAGGTATGCAAGCATTTAATTGAGTCATGTCATCATATAGCTACATGGATAAATGCTCTATCTCATGAGCATGATCAAAGAAAAGGGATCTTCTCGTTTTAAAAAATATGCATGAAGGCATGGCTCACATATTGACTAGATGGAATCAACATAATATGTCCTCATATGGAATATGAGGTGGTTGACGATGATGAAGGAACTATGGATGGAAGTCCTTGGAGAGCAATATGTGAAGAAATAAAGGAGAGATCATAAAAGATGCAACGATGGTCACATAGAAAAGGAAATCAACATCCTATAACTAGAAGAATTAGCCATGACATCTCCATAGAGAAGGCATGAAGACCCTAAAAAGGTCTGTAAAGAAAGACCCTTGACATTGAATATCTTGGAGATGTGTCAATATGTATGCAGGATGTTGATGTTGCAACAAGTAAATGTCATGATGGAGGACCATCACAAAAGGTAATTTTGATTTGATGTTCATTTTTTATGTTTGAACAATATCTGGATGGGCTAATATAGGGATACCTAAAGAGAGTTGTGGATGTCACCGACAACTAGAACTCATGTGGTGGGATGAAAGATCTTGAAAAAAACATGATATGTAAAAGGTAGTTGTGTGAAGAAACGCCAAATATGAACTAGTGGATCACTTTCTGATGAAAGAAAGGATGACATGACTGACGTGGTTCGTGAATGAAAGTGATGGTTGGTTAATGCCCTATGAAGAAATCCCAAGAGTTGAAGGCTCCATAATGATGAAGATAAAATTCATGACATCAAAAGGAGGAGCTCTTCTAGCAGTTAATAGTGCCATGATCTCCATCAAAGAGTTGTTGGTGGAAGAACACGTCCCTAGTTAAGAGGGAGCTTGGAAGCAAGTCCCTAGTTAAAAGGGAGCTTGGACAAGTCCCAGGATGAGAGGAACTTGGGTACATTCCTTTATAGCAATGGGTGCATCCTCCCATGTTGAGAGGGAGAGATAGACACATCATTCTTGTCTTCACTTTGGGAAGAAAGAATGGAGGGTTGGGAAAGCATCTGGCATCTGACACTCTTTGAGGATGTGGTAGGGCATCCAAGATAAGAGTAGTCGTAGAAGACTGATATTCCTTGAGGACTAGGAATCCAAGCCCTGCAACTCTTTGACTGCAACTTTGACCTCTACTGCAAAAACCCTAGCTTGCACGTGTGGGTGGAAGAAGGGAAAGTATGCCTCCTTTCTTCTTCACATGTATAGCCTTTTATTCCTTAACAATTCGACTTCCTTTCTTGATGATTTTTGCTCCAAACTTTAGCTCCTTATGATGGCTTCAATTCAGTCTTGCTGTAACATAATTATGCCCTAGATTATTCGCACGTGTGAGGGCTTATGCCCCAAAAACAGCCTTTTAAACTTTGATTTCTTCTTTTGGTTCTTCTCTTTTTCGCTCTCCTTTTTAATCTTCTTCTTGTCTTGATCGAACTTCTTATCTGCTTAATAGATGTCTCTCAAATGAGGTTGAAGCCTCCTTATATATAGGCTTCTCATGATGGTCGAACAGTTGCTTGTAGGCCGACTTGTCCTCTGCTTAGACTGACATGTCTTGGAGGGTTTCTAAGACACATTTTGACTTGCAATAATTCTCGACATGATCTAATATGCCTAAAAGTGTCTTCCATACATGAAAACGACTCAATTGACTTCTTGACTCTATGACGAATACTAGAAGCACGCAATGGATGCTTGACCTACAAATAAAATTGACCTTGAGCATGAAACCCATGCTACAAAAATAATAATAATAATTTTCCTTTTTCATTTTACAATATACAAGAAGCAAGAGTACATTTCATTTTTATGAAGACCAAACCTAGTTACCTATTTCAACACGTCAAACATGGTATTCACTCTCTTGACTTCATTGTTGATTTTATTAATTGTGTACCTTGTTCAAGTTTCCCTCCATCGTGACCCCAGAAGCACTCAATGGGTGCTTGACCTACAAATAAAATTGACCTTGAGCATGAAACCCATGCTACAAAAATAATAATAACAATTTTCCTTTTTCCTTTTACAATATACAAGAATCAAGAGTACATTTCATTTTTATGAAGACCAAACCTAGTTACCTATTTCAACCAGTGTTGCACTAATCGCGATAATATCGTTTTATCGTGATTTTTCAAAACAAAGATAAAATTGTGGGTTTTTTTAGCCGATTTTTATGAAAAAATCGTGGAAAAAAAATATATA
The DNA here is from genome assembly GCA_000404065.3 of Pinus taeda. Classification (NCBI taxonomy): domain Eukaryota; kingdom Viridiplantae; phylum Streptophyta; class Pinopsida; order Pinales; family Pinaceae; genus Pinus; species Pinus taeda. Next base: position 116,657 of record APFE030968925.1, read on the forward strand.
TATATATTATGAGGAGGTGACCCAAGCTACCCCTGACACCAGTAGAGGACGTGGTCTACCTCCTATAGCTCCTACTCCTAGTTCTTCAGCTTCTAGAGCACAGCAGACTCCACTGCCAACTCCACCAGCACCAGCATCTACATCTAGAGGGAAAAGGAAAGCTATGGAATTTTCTCGCAAGAGGGGCAGAGGAAATCAATAGTATTAGACTTTAGCTATTTTGTTCATTTCATTGTATATGACATTATGACTCATGAGATACATTATTATGTTTTTTGTTGATATTTTGAGGCTGAGTTGGGACTCAGGAGTCAAGACTTACTATTCAAGACATGATTCACTGTTATGTGTGATGTAGCACTAGAAATGATATTAAACATCTTATATCTTAGTTCTTTATCATATTTAGTTGTCAATGATATTTTTTTATGTGTAGATGGTTTAGTATTAAAAAATTGAAAAAAAAATGAATATTTTTGTATGTTATGATCTTTTTCATGATTATTAATGATTTTTTTTCCCAATCCCCCCCCCCCCAGCAAAATTATCCCGATAACGATTAGTGCAACATTGATTTCAACACGTCAAACATGGTATTCAATCTCTTGACTTCATTTTTTATTTTAATAATTGTGTCGATTGTTCAAGTTTCCCTCCACCATGACCTCACTATATCATCCACGCCATTTTTAAATCAGTGGACCCTTCAAACTCTAGCAATTACATGACCATCAAGATTGTCCACATATTTACCAAGCTCTATCACACGGTACTACACATTGGTTCTTTGATGAGGCAAAGTGTATGCACCTCAAGGTCAAAGGACAGGAAAGTTTCACTAAGAGTGTCAGACCATCAACAACATCATTGGGCTCATCATACAATTAAAAATTCTTATGTTTCTTTGTGGATTCTCAGAAGGCATTCTACTCTGCACCAAGAAGGGCGTTGTTCCAAAGGCTACATGATCAGTGTTTCAAAGACTACATTGAAAATTTGTCATCTTCATTTTAGATATCATACCTGTAACAATGCAAATTAGAATGAAGTTTTATCAACTCTGAAATCATGAATGTCATATGACATAAAGATGGTTCTCTTGTCAATAGCGTGTAGTTCAAGTGGCTGTTAAGAAAGTTGTTACCCTCCCCACACATGCTCAAATCCAATTTTGTGACATGTTTGCTCTTAGTGAGCCTATTGTTGATGAGCTATATATAATCTATTCATCAATTGTTGACCTAGCCTTGTGTATTGAAGAATCTAGGGTTTACCCTGGGTAACATCCTTGGAATGAGGGGAAGTGCCCAAGAGGTTTCCCTTGAGATACACAAGGCCTCAAATTGGATATAAAATGCTAAAATCCATCTATATTTGTATTTTTCATTTCTTTTAGAATGTTGCTCCTTGAAATCTAGGAGGATCTCTTCAGCCTTCCCTGAAACGAGTCCCCTCTACAACCCTCCTACATCCTCCAAGTTCCAAAATCAATGCTAAACATATCTTTTGTACCCTAATATATTATTTTTTGCATGATGACATAGCATAATATGTATTTATTTTAAAAATACAAAGGAAACAAAAAAAAATGAAGCGAAAGAGCAAACCTGCCAATAGCTCCAATTATGCACATTACAAAGAGAACACCAAAAAGAATCAATATAAGTTTGTCAAGAGTGCGCTCTAATGTACTTCGCTTTGAAGGGACATTCATGGAATTCATCATAACCTGAAACCAATGAGATATATTGAATCATATTTTAAATGAATGACCTGAAAAGAGATATTTGACTAAACAAAACATCAGTTACCCATCCAGCCCAATTTAATTGCAAATGTTAAAAGAATTTAACTTTACCTTTGTTTCATGTCCTGTAAAAATCACAGCACCAACTATGAATTCTGTATTCCGTAGACTGCATCCCTGTTGCAAGAAGGGAAACCCAATCCCAAGTGAAATTTAAGAAAGTTTCACAATATCTTCTCTCCCTAGAACCTACACTGACAATCTAAGAAATAACAGAAAGTCTGCTAGGTGATTCTTAAGCTGATTGATTTACAAGTATAACATTTGCATGAAAACAACAATATGACACCTCATAAACAATTTGGCATATATGTTTCAAATTATATCTCCACTCAAATCTTTACAAGAATTTGCCATCGCGTTTAGATAGGAAGGTGAAATAAATGCTCAATGTCTATTTCCAGTGTATGATAGATTTAATGGACACAAAACTGCATAGAATTGCATGTTCTTTGAGAAAATTTCAATGATATGACCTATTTTACTTCATTTCTCATTTTCTTGATGTCCTTTGAATTGTTTCTAGTGCTTTCATAAATGGCATTTACCTACCATAGAAAAACTATTTTCGCATGGATTGTAAGGTGGGGCAATCATTTGCAGACGGACGTGGCACCATGAATGGATAGGTAGAGTAATGGTTAGATGAGATATTACAGAATTAATGTCAAAACTTTTCAGCGTCACAATAATAGCAATCATTCACAATAAGTAAAACCATGTCACAATTTATTATTAGACTGGGAAGTGTGTCACAGTTTGGCACTCCATCAATAACAAATTATCTGAAGCATATGAAACACTGATTTCTAGACTGAGACATCATTACATCCCTGCACCTGGTGCGAAGGATAACCACATGTGGAGAATGGAGGAACAGTACTGTAAGTACCATGTAAGATGCTAGGGGTAAACTGATGTGGCACATTGTTGGAGGAAAATGCTGTCGATAGATATGAAGACAACTATGGTATCCAAGGTTAAACAGAAGACAGCTTGCATTTCTTTTGGTTTCTAACTTTCTACTACATGGAAAATTGTTGACATCAGATAATATGAAGAGACATGGTAATGACCTTTCAAATTGCTTTGGAAGCATGAGAAGGAATCAACTCCTTATCCACTCATGTAATGAATTATGAAGATTTGTCAAGTAGATCCAGCAGCATATTGATTCAGTTCTTCATATTCAGTACTGTTTGTTTGCTTATGTGCATACCGTTCACGAACTTATCAAATTCTAATGGCTTTAGAACAGTTAAGGAGGGTTGAAATTATTGCGACATTATACACCTAAATTTGTCCCAAGATGCATTCGGTTCTCAAGAAACATATATTCATATCTTTAAAGGTCATGAAATGAAACCTTTATGGCCTGTGAGCAGAGGAATACAGTTAGTAAGCTTTGTATTCAATTCTTAGGAAGAAATCTGAGTGCCGGCCCCCTGGTCCTAAACTGGATCTCCTTTTCAACATTAACCAATCACAATAAACCCTCAGCAAAATTCTTCAAGCCATTACAAAAATTAGCTGATAAACAAATTAATTTCGGATTCATTTCCACCACTATGTGGTGACCATGCTTCATCATGGAAAACTATGTAATCAAGGAAGCACACATCATATCAACAGACGTTTTTCCCTTTACTGGAAAGGGCACAACTGCATAACTTGATGGAAAGGATACTGATTTTCTTTGAGGCAAGGAAGCAAGAACAGCAGGAGATGCCCATGTCCCAACCAACAACAAGCCTCTGTAATATATCCCTCTAATTGGGATTAATAGGAATAACATTCCAACACTTCACTGCAACTAAAGGCTTGTATTCATTTTCAGACTTGTTTTCTATTTTCACAAGATCTCCACTCTCAAGGACTCTTAATCTAGCTGATATGGAGACTCCTATAGCGCTATATGCTCTTGTAACGAGATTTCCTTCTCTAGGTGTAAACAAGGTTGGTTCTACAAGGCCACTTCACTTCTACAAACCATTGATATTTTTATAGAGTGTATCCCTACTTCCAATTACTCTTTGTATGCCACTGGTCATCTCCTCCTACTAAAGGAGAGATCAACCAGGTTGTTACAGATGACATCTATATACATCCAAAGCACCTGGCTCACCCGCTCAAAACCCAAGCCCCATGATTGCATTTTATTATGAGCAGTTCATGCAGTTGCAAGATGGCTTCATTGTTCATCCTAACTGTACTGGGCACCATCAGATTAATGAGTTATGATTTTGCTCCCACCATCTACAAATCAAGATGTACTGCCAACTCCCATTGGCTAAGAGGATTTAGCAGTTGTCCCATCTCCAACAGATCAAGTCTAAAAAGCATTTCATTTTCACATGTCCTACTATGAATTTTGGGGAAGGTTCCACTACTTTTTATGGGACTTGAGGACTTCCCTTGTGATTTTCTTTCAGCATATTAACCATAGATGCATTGCACTATACTGCAATGTGAAGACCCATAGATAAAAGACTATGCATGACCTCTCCAAACCTAGTACCACCTAGCTCACCATTTCTTTCTTTTAACCTATCTTCATCCATTCTTGTAGGAAGTGTCAATTGAACCCTCCAATTTTTTATCTTGTTTGTTGTAGATTAGTGAGACAGTGAAGCTCCTCCCCACCTCATCGACAAGCAATATACCCCTGCAACAACTCAGTGCAAGACCCACACCATGTAGAGTTTTGCCCACTAGGGCAACTCAAGCGGTAAGACTTCTATTAGGCTAGGAGGTTCTTCCCCTCAACCTCTAATACAAACCATTCATTTTCCTCCATAGCCCCTCACAATTTTTTGTAGCCCGGCCCTCTCAACCCTAAGTACTCTATTGAGGACATCCTCAAGTTTTGTGTGGATCCCTTTACAATGATAGACAGAGACAACGATAAGTCTTTTACCTCTTTCACCTCTTCTTGTACTTTTATTTCTAATGATGATGCTAATGTTAATGTTGATGTTGATGTTGATGTTGAGCTTGGACTACTCTCTCCTCTTCTATTGTCATATGTATCTTTCCACTTTTACTAGCATTTTAACATCTAAAAGTGTTATGGACACACCCATAGGCTTTCAACTACCAATTGTACTCTCTAGTCCCTTGACCTATTTCTTGGTCATTTGTTGGACATTAATAAAACTATCTTATCTTATTGATGAATATACTAAAAACTCTGTTAAGGCCCTACCCTATCATTCCTACTTCAAGGTAATTAATATTTAGGCAATGAATGGGTGAAGCCATCTTCTTTGATTAAAGCCATTTGATACATAGTCAATGCTTACCAAATGTAAAACGGTCATTTGTATTAATATTTGAGGTAACCTATCTCAAGAGACACTTTCTGCAATGTTAAGCGCGCTTGAGCCGGAGGCAATCTGGGATGGGTGACCTCCCGGGAAGTCCTGGTTACCGGGTGCAAGCCCTGTAAGTGATGATTGTTTCACTAGTTTCAACCCCACTTCTTCACCCCTGTGAGCATCACCCAATGCAATGAGTGTTAAGTGGACTATTCAAAAATCATGAGAAATTAGTCAGTTACGACTACCTCTCATGAAAATGGTCATAGATGAATGACTTACTTAACGCAGTTGAATCCCAAAAAAATGATATCTAATATCTAATGTTAATCGTGTTGGTATAATTCTCTAGTAACCCTTATAGCTGACCCGAGGGCCCGATGACATCCACTAGAAACATGACCATGGTGAACATGATCACCCAACTGGTAAACTCAATCAATCACATCAAAAATGAAGTCTCTTAGGTTGACTACTTGCACACACGGCTTGCTAAGACGACTCCTACGAAAGGAGTGTTGTTCTAATAACCAACATGCAAGAACAACTCTCAAAGCTTCAAGCCACAGTCAACCCTAAAGCGACACATCGACAAGAGCCACAAGTGGATTTGGTCACTGGTGAATCATCCAGAATATGAGGGCTCCACACCAATAATTTTGGGTTATTTCTTGGGTCATATATCTTCGCAACTTCTGGGGAAAGAAAGGGAAGTGGCTTACCATCATCAACAACTTAGTGTTAAGTGGGCCAAACCACTATTCTCGTCACCATCAAAGTTTTTTCATTAGAGCAAGGATCAATAAATATCTACATGTAGTATTGATATTCACAAATCCTAAGTAGTTCTTTAAATTCCATCCTCCTCACTAGTTTTTACTCTAGATTTATGTAGGATTTTCAAAGCCATATTGCTTGCCTCTTATCATAATTTTTCAAGGCCCATCACACAATTTAAAATTCTATTTCTTTTGTTACCAGCAAGTTATTCTTATTCAAGCAGGGCTTATTATCAAACATTGCCTATTATTATCATTTTCTGTGGCCCATAGAACAGCATTGAGGTCTGTTATTTTTACTAGCAAATTTTTTCCCTCACAATGTTTGATGATCAATTTTTCATTTTCTTTTTCCCTAAGTTTGAAGTTGAAAGTTGAGTATTGCCTTGTCAATATTTTGAAGCCTTTGGACCCATTTTGGCAATATGATGAACCTGAAGATGGCACAAACTAACAAAGTTGTCTTGTGAACTATAGGAGCAGCTCATCACGAGATGGACTAACCAATTAAAGTACTACTTGGCTAAAATCCCTAGGCATGCAGCTGGGATTTGTGGTGAATCAACCTCAGAGATTCTGCATACTACCTATCATGTCATTTATGAAAAGGATAAAAAGGAGGACGATGTTGTTATTAATATATATATATATATAGAGACAGAGAGAGAGATAATAACGATAATTATAATAATGATTAATTAGTGATTAATATATAAGAGATGTATCTCTAAAGACATGACCATTCATGAAGGGGCACCTGGCTAGGTATATAAGCGGGCCCTCATTTCTAACAATCTCATATCGCATATCTTTTGTACATTTCTATATAAATATATTCGTCTTATCATGGATATTTATATATTTCAGATCTTTTGAGTATATTGTTGTGTTTAGGAGCTTTGCTCATAACATTTGGTATCAGAACTATTCGATACTTTAGTCGCTCAGAGTCAATCCGGTTCAGCCTTTTGCCATTAACTCTCCATCAACTTCATTGTCGTTATGATTTAAGCATTTCACTACACAATTTTGGAGATTCTCCATTTTGTCACCAGACCCTTGGCCATATATATATACATATATATGAAAAAAGAAAAAAAACGTGGGTTCCTCAAATGTCTCCAAGTGACGACTTGTTGAATTGGTGACCTAAGACTAGTGGGTAACTAGTTCCTCCTTTAATGTTGATGTGGGATGCTTTCCACATCGTTCTGGTGTTGAACATGTGGTGGATGGATACATCAACATAGTTGACCTCATTCAACCTTTACTTGGGATAAAGAAATTTTTATTCAATAAGAGAACATCTATGGAAGTCATTATGAATACCTCCCTAGGTAAGAGGGAGTGTTGAATTTTTGCATCTATGGTCAGTCTTCATAAATTGTCTTAAAACCTCCAAAATAGGAGGAAATCACAAAAATGAATTATATTTCAAGACGGCTCCAAAAGAAGTAAAATTTGAATTTTCAAATTGTAAATTTTGCCTCAAAAAATTCAAGATCGGCTCCAACCTACTTAAGTCGGCTCAACCCAACAGTCACACGCTTCGATCATTACGGCAATGAAGTTAATGGAGAGTTAATGGGAAAAGGCTGAATCATATTGGTTCTATGCAACGGTTGAGCGAACAGAGGATTGAACAACTCTGATACCAAATGCTATGAACAAAGCTCATAAACGCAGCGATATACTCGGAAAATCAGGAATATATAAATATCCATGATAAAACAAATATATTTATATAGAAATGTACAAACGATATGAGATAGGAGATTGTTACAAATGAGGGCCCGCTTATATACCTAGGCAGGTGCCCCTTCATGAACGGTCATGTCTTTAGAGACATGCCTCTTCTATACTAATCACTAATTAATCATTATTATAATTATTATTATCATTTATATTTATATTTATATATTATTTATATATTACCAAAGCTAAACTTTCCACCAATGAAGTGGCTAGATCCTCAAGAACCACAAGTAGATCTAGGACTCCACGCAATGAAAGGGACTCCACAGATTCACCTTCCATGAGGACCCAATGTTTCTTTCTTGCAAGAAACGAGAGATGTAGCAGAACCTTCCATCCAATTAGTGGCTTAAAAAAGGAGAAGCAACAAGAAGACAAAGTTGTGGGAACATATATTTTTTGGAGTGACATACCTTTGAGCATCACAAAGACAAATCCATTTTTTGAATCAATATGTGATTCTATCACTATTGCTAGCATAAGTACCCTGCCTATAAGAAGCTGTGAGGGCCAAATCTTCAAGCAGAAAGGCATGACATCAACACTAGATTAGAGGACATAAAGAAGTCCTGGGAGGCCACTTGATGCATAGTGATGTTTGATGTGTTGAAAAATCAAAAGGGCTGCAATTGAAGTGATTTCTCTTAGACTTGATAATTGTTTGTGATATTCTTTTACTTTTATTTATTATTAGCTTCTTCTTCTCTTGTTATTATGTTGTTCTTATCATCAAACAGCTACCAAAACATGAAGATCAATAGTGCACAAGGCCACAAGATGTAGGCTGCTAGCCAGGGCCAAAACCTCTCCTAGAGAGGAAAACCCACAAAAATCTCCTCTTCTTATAGATTCTTCAAATGACGAATTCCAAGACCTTTAGACCAAGAGCAAGACCCCCTTCCAAGACCAAGTCAAACCTTCTGGAGGTTGTGCTTCTTCTTACCACAATAAGAAGAGCCTGAGGCTGAAAGAGGGTGGGTGAAGGGGAGAGAACAAAGCAGCCTCAACCAAGTCATCAATCAACGCTCCTCCCTTGTGAGATTTCATGGAGTGATATATCTGTGGTAATAATTTTGGGAAATTTTGCAAACTATGATGGTGGTCTATTACATATCTTCTTCTCAGATATCATAGTTTTAGCAGAGATCCAATCCGTTGATAGCTTCATCCTCCCATAGGCCTTGTCCTCCCTCCATTTGGCTTTATTACCTAAAACATCGAGAACATTAGATGACATTTCAAAGACATGAAGCAACTTTCAGACTCCCTCACAAGCTGAAGAAAAATTCTCTTATTGACTGCCAAAACATTGTGCTTGATTTGTTCATTTCCAGACTGGGGAAGATCAATGTTGTGATCCCTGAGTGACTGATGGATAATACCCCAGTCGTCAACCTGCTATTGGCACTCAATCTTCTTTCACCGGATTTTTCCCAGTAATCTCAACTATTAGGAAAGTGTCATCTGACAGCTCTGGGTTCTTCCCAGGATCATCTAATTCAGCCGCTGTATCATATCCTAAGGAAATCCTCCAGCTGCTTCTTCTTCTTCCTCGTATTCTGCATCTATTTCTACTCCTATTGTGACTTTCCGCTAGGCCACTCTTACACTTTATTTATGAAAATATCAACTACTTTTGTTTTAATGTGGTTGCTATGTAGTTTCTTTCCTTGCCCTTTTATCTTCTAGCTTTTAGGAGTTGCTTTTGGACTCCCACAGCCTATAATTATTGTTGTACTTTTGAGTCCCACTGACCTATTTTTTGGCCATTTGAGGACATTAATGAAATGATCTGTATTATCAATATCTAGATCAAAAAAGTAAATTAAACTTTTGAAATAAGCAGTTTCCAATCCAATAACATTGATATACACAATAAAGATTATGTCTACAAAATGTGTGATCATCTTTTCAGAAGAAAAATATCATCTTAATTCATTTCAAAACCTTATCAGCCGTTTTTTCATAAAACGAACTTGGTTATGACTAAAAGCTAAATTACTATTAACTTAGATAACAAGCTATAATAGAAATTAAATTGACAATCTGATGAGATTCTTGTTTCCTTGCGACATATCATGATAAACCTTAATAACTGAGAGGAATAAACATACCCGCAGCAATATTTGATTTGGTGAAAGAGGCAACGTCTGTTTCCCAATAATAAGGTTACCAGTAAAGGTATAGAGTGAATTATTTGGCTGTTCGCATTGTATTTCTCCTGGAAGAAAAAGAAGGAAAACACTCGTCACACAATAGCTATTCAACACAGAAAATGGCAATCAAATCACTAAAAGAAAATTTTTATACACTCGAGCAAACAATTACTGAATCACCCCCAACGCCTGAATCACCACCAACGGCTTTCAAAATTAAAACTAAATTATCTTAGTCATGATTCACAGATATACAGATTATTGTAGTTCAACTCAGCCTAAGCATATTCTCTCAAGATTGAGGTAACCAATAGAATGTATACTCAGGGACCTATCTGTCCAGACATAAAAGTATACACAGTATACTCAAGTTGACTATGATAAGATGGCTTGAAAGGGTGAGATCCCTCCTATAATATAAACACGATAGACTAAGTTTATGAATTTCACAGATATATAGACGTATAAACAGCTGCTACCAGAGGTAAATGAAACTACAGAAACTTGAAGCTTCATCATTAGAAAATCATGAATTGCCCCGGAGGAGATGAGAACTATTAGCCCATATGAACTGAAAAGCTTTTGGATGTTCAATATGCCTAGAAAAAAAATGTAGAAAATTGCATTCCCATAATGTTGAGCTCCTGAATTAGATAAAAAATACTCATCCGAGGCTGTCTATGCAACTGTATAGAAGCACAAACAGAAAGAATCCTGAATCAAAATGCCTTATATCCAGACCTGAAAATATGCATATCATATCAAGTTGACTATGATAAGATTGCTTGAAAGGGGGAGGTCCCTCCTATAATATAAACACGGTAGACTAAGTTTATGACTTTCACAGATATACAGATTTTCAATTATACACAGCTGCTACTAGAGGTAAATGTAATGTAAAGTTTTGTAGATGTTCTATGCTAAGAGCAATTTCACTTTTCTCACAGCAATCATACAAGAAGTTAAGCAAAATGCAGATAGAACATATAAGTAGATCTTACAGAAGACAAATCAGAAACAGTAAAAATGTGTGTGTTCGTTTCGGCGGTCAACAGGATGCTTCAACCAGCAAAGTCTCCTTTGGTCAGTCAGCCCAGCATGTGTCACAACAACCCTCCAACCAGTAG